>JAQGCP010000118.1:0-21947 GCA_034699885.1 Acrobeloides thornei
CAACGGTAATTTGTTTAGCGAATGATTTCATTTGATAAATTTTTATAGGCGTGGTCGTGTTTGGCGGGAAATGGTTCCACTTTATATTATGCCCAGTATTTGTAAAAATTTTTTAAAAAACCCTAGTGGCCCCCATTCTTCACAAAAATGATTAATATTTATTTCTAAAGCTAAATGCCAAAAATATTGATTTTTTACTTACGAAAATAATGTTTTTGAACTACCCTCCAAATAAATAATTCAAATTTTTTCAATTTTTCTCTTTGATTTTTATCATAGCAGTATCAATGATCGGACTCTACCCCTCTAATCCGATAATGGATGTAAAAAGGGGTTATTGATAAGCATTTTCTTTGCCTAAACATATAATAATGGGACGATGTTTTCTTGGGCACAATTATATTTATCACTGGAGACACCAAAAATCGAATAGACTCCAAAAAAATTAAAAATTTTAAGATCAAAACAACCGGTACAGGGTGACACAGCAGGTTGGAAACATTATACTTTCGACGATTGCTCGACAACCATGAAAGATTTTTCGGCGTGTTTTTTTTTGAAGAAATAGCTGATGAATTGTAGAATATTTTGGCATCTTTGTATTTGTTCAAGCTTATTTCTAGAATTTTATATACCAATTTTTATGCGTCTGAATGTCAAAATGAGGTATTTACGAAGTGAATTTTTTTAAAATTCCATCGGATTCGGAATCAGCGACCCCAAAAACAATAGGAAGTGAAAAAATTTCGAAAAGAATTAATTTGCAAAAATGACCTTCTGGAACGGGATTCGAACCAGCGCCTATAGATCCAAATCCTTAGCACGGACTCTACAAGCGCTGATTCTAATCCCGGTCCGGATGATCATTTTTTGCAAATTAGTTTTTTCGAAATTTCTTACTTCCTACTGTTTTTGGGGTCGCTGATTCCGAATCCAATGGAATTTTTAAGAAATTCACTTTGGAAATACCTCATTTTGACATTCAGACGTATAAAAATTGGTATATAAAATTCAAGAAATAAGCTTGAACAAATACAAAGATGCCAAAATATTCTATAATTCATCAGCTATACCCCTAAAGAGATCACTTCCAAAAAAATCATTTCCAAAAAAATTTTTTTTGAAACAATCATTTAAGTGAGGTCGTTAATCCTTTGATCAATCCCACGTTAATAATACCACCGATCAATCCCACGTTGATAAAAACATTAAAAATTTGCATATGCAAATTGATACAAACATTTATTGTTAGAAAACTTACAATTTTCGTTGATTGACACTTCGATATGGATTTTTTGTGCTTTTTGTAAAGTAAACGTGTAAGAAATTGATGTTGTAATCTCTTGATGCTTTTGGATGATTAATGATTTTCGAGTGATCTAAAAATGAAATTTTAAATTTTTTAAAACTTCTATTTTCGATTGTTCGCATTGCCGGATCTTGAAAACGCTTTACTGTCCTTGTATTAGCATATTTTCGCTTCAATACAAACATTTCTTCCCTAAATCAGGGTCAGGGAGGCATTTTCAAGGCTCGTCAATACGCGCAATCGATTTCTCGCATAGAAAACCACATATAGGATTATTTTGATGGCAATTAAAAAATTCGCAAAAACCGCAAAATTGTTTTTTTGGGGAACACTGTATTTTTATTCTATTGACATATTTTTCTAAATTTTTTACCCTTTCCTCAACCGGTTCTGGCACTTTTTCTTTCGACATTACTGAATTTTGCCTTGCTATAGTTGCCATAACAGATGTCAAGTCTTCTGTGCTTGAAAGTGGATGCCAATCGTCTTATAAAAAATTATATTATTTATAAAAGTTTTTTTTTGCTTTCTTGAAAAGTCGTATGGAGGAAAAGGAAAAGGTGGGGGGATCTAGCAAATGTCGATGTGAGATAAAGAAAAAATTGGTCACCGTATGCACATGTGTGTAAACACCCCCGAAAATTTTGACTTTCTACGGGCGGGAAAAAACATTTGGGGGAGGGACCAAGGTAACTTTTAAAGATTTTTTCAAAAAATTTTCAAAAATCACCTTATCGGTTATACACTAGCCTGAAGCATACTTTATTACCTTCGGACGAAATGAGTCTCTATCGCAAAATTTGCGTGCGAAACTCATTTGGCCTGAGGGTTGCAGGTGAGCCCCCTCGAAATTCGGGGAGGGTTTGTACACGTGTGACCGTATGCATACTCTTCAGCATAGTTGAATAGGGAGGGGGTCGTAAACCTCCTCGTGTGGTGCGGGGGGAGGTCTAAAGAAAATTTTTGCCTTTCGGCGCCCCCCCCCCATTTTTCGGGGCCCTCGCGGCGCAGGGGAGGGGGTCGTAATTACGACCCCCTATTCAAGTGTGCTCTTCAGTGATTTTACCTCCTGTATGAATTTTCTTCAAATTTTCATAGACATGTAAATTTGCTTTTCTCAAATTGTCCCTACTCTCTTCGAATGTCGACATGACCTAAAACTAGACTTTTTGATTCTTTAACATATACTTTTTCATTTTTAAAATTAAATGCCATTTTTAAAATATTGATTTTTTTTATTTACAAAAATAATGTTTTTGAACTACCTGTTCTGCCGTGAATCCTTTTTGTTGCATTTCTTGATATAGTTTTATAAGATTTTCTCTTTTTTCTTTATCTTTGATATGCTAGAAATTGATTTTTGATTATACACTAGCCTCAAGCTTCGCGCTCCAATATTACGTCGATGTTACTGATGTCAACGTCGCAAACGTCGAAGTTACAGACGCATACATCACAGAAGGATATGTCAAAGATGCTGATATTACAGACCACACGTGGGCTGCGGGGTGTCGTGACGACAGGGCAGGGTCGGAGGGTTATGCCGAGGGGTCGAGAAGGTTGTGCCGGGGGGAGAGGAAAGAGGGTCGTGTCGGGGGTGCAAAGCGAGAGCTTTACCACTTTGCTACGCTGCATAGAACTTTTTTGTCTTGCCGATGAGTTTGATTTTTCTTAGAAATCTTATGCCCACGAGAAAAACATTTAGGTTTTTTGGAAAATTGACTTTGTTGATTTTAGTGTTCTTTTGACTCTACAGCCATGGGGTGAGGTCAAAAATTTTTATCGACAAAAAATTAAGTTCAAACTCGTATTTGGGCTATCCGAATACGTATGTTTCATTTCACAAAACTTTAAAATGCAGATTTTGAAAAAGACAGCTACGCCCTTGATTGAGACCCTCGTTAGTCATCCCTATGCTTTTGCATAACTTTAAAAAAATTCTAAATTTACATTTTTAACATATTCTATGAGCTTATCATATGGCACTCCATCATTATTCGAATATAAATTAAGAAAGGCTTTATCCAATTTCTCTTCCGATCTCGCTATTTTCGTATACAAATAATATGCCGTCTCAAAATATATCTCGTCTATAAATTACATCCAATTATAATAAAAGAATTTTTTATTCTAAGTAAACTACCTTCCCCAAAAGGCCATATTTCACGAATGTCTTCCATTGAAACGTCTTTTCCGGCACATATTACGACGTCATGAAATTCTGGCATGGTAATAGCCGGAGCGACGCCGCCAATTTCTGTCAAATAAGCGAGTTTGAAGACTTTTCGATCTGACATTGGTGGGACTGGAGGTAATGGAGAGGACATTTGTTTAGATTATTTCTAAAAATGTATTTTTGATCTAAACCAGTGGCATACACAAAGGGGCCCAAATAGAAGTGACACCTCAAGTGACGTTGGGGGTTTGTAAATTTTCCAAGAACAAAATTGGTTTTTTTTCGGGCTTCGGCCCAAGGCCAAGCTCAAATATGAAATCTTTTCGAAGTACCCTTTAATAATTTTAAAAATTGACCAGATCCCTATCTCAAATAAAATAAACAAAGTTGTTATGAAAATAGTTGCTATGGCAACCTTAATTCTATCAAATCAATTTACTCTCTTTTCTTTTAGTAGTGGATGAATCAATTAGTACTGGATGTTTAATTTAGAAACAACAAAATTAAATAAAATCAAAACTGGCAAACAACTACTATATACTCTATTTCAACACGAGAAATCGATTGCGCGCATTGCCAAACCTTGAAAACTCTTTCCTGATTCAAGGTAAAGGTCTGTGAATTGAAGCGAAAATGAATAAAAATTCGAATTTTACTGGAAAACCAGCTGGGTTTTCAATCAGGGCTGCACCGGAACAGTCCCAATGACCGGAGTAGAAAACGGAGCCGATACAACTCATAGAAAAATTTGTAATTTTAACGGAAATAGAAGCGGAACGGAACAAAGAAGTTCCGGACGGGACAACAAAAAATGATGGAACTTAACGGAATTGAAACTATTTTACGTCGTAGTGTTAGAAAAGATTGCGCACATTCCGAGACATGAAAATGCTTGTCAGCACGCGTGTACACCCCCCCCCCCAAAATGGACCCTAGCGCACGAAAAAAATTCCCCTTGTCTCCCAAGATAATTTTTTCAAAATTTTCGCGAAAATTACCTTGAGGACAAATACCTCTCATGCAAGACTTACTTGCGCTAGCCCATGTTTTCTGGCATTCGGCGCGTGACCTCCCACAAATTGAGTGGGACTTGGGGAGGTTTTTTATACACAAGTGCTTGCTAGAACTTGATTCAGTAAATAAGAATTTTTGAGCTTTTTAGAGGTACACCCTTGTAGAAATAGTTTCATGGAATCAATGTCAAAAAATCTTTCAGATTCTTCGTTGCCAACAGCTATCGTTATTATATTAGGTTGTAACATAAGTATTGTCGACCCAAAAGATAATCTGATTTCGGTATTTTTTGCTCTTTTTCGATAAAATTTTTTCAGATTGAGCAAGAGTTTATGCTGGAAACAATCCAATCAGTATTTTTTGAGCAAAACTTATGTTTTTGTTTTAATATCCAGACTTTTTTTAAAAATAGGGGGTTTTTCAATGTTGCCAATTAATTTTAAAATGTCAAATATCGACATTTTAATCAGATATCGACATTTTAAAATTAATTTGCAACTTGAAAACCCCCATTTTTTGAAAAAGTCTGGATATTGAAACGGAAACGTAAGTTTCGCTCAAAAATAATGATTGGATTGTATCAGCATGCACTTTTGCCCAATACTGAAAACAATTTCATCGAAAATGAACAAAAAATGCTCAATTTAGATGTATAATACTTATGTTCCAACTTAATATTATCTATTTATTTTTTTCAATTTCAATAATTGGCTTCATTTTTCACATCTTTAGTTTGTTACGTGCGACATATGATAATGACACTCTTCTTTTTGATTATCTGTTTTATTCCATTTTTTCACTTGTATTGACGTAAAAGTGGCTAGTAATTTAATTTGAACCTATATAATAAGTTGGGTAGAGGCTATAATTTTTTCTTTGCTAGTATGATGAAGACCATGTTCTCAATGCAACAGGATATCCTGGAAATGAAGAAGTTTTATTCCCAGAGTGTTTATCGACTATTTATGGCTGGTATGTGTGTTTTCTAGCCTTGTCATTTGCATTGTGCGAACGTAAAATGAAAATCTGCATAGAGATCTTTGAGGTGTTATTATAGTTTTAAATTTTTCGATTTTTACTTTTGCTCCAAGCGGGATTCGAACTCGCAGCCTTGTGACCATTAAGACGCTGCTTTGTCATTGCACCATAGAGGCTTATTTATAGATGAAAATCTTTTCAAACCAAGCACTAGTTCTTTTTTTGGTCGACAAAATCTATATTTTCCCTGAATCAGGATCAAGGAAGCATTTTCACGCTTCGGGAATGCGCGCAATCGATTTTTAGCATGAGTTTACCCATATATAGGCTGTTTTGACAAAAAAATTTTTGAAAAAACTTCCGGCACAGACTTTTTTCGCCTTGGAACACATGTGGTAGTAGGATATTGCGAAATTATTTGTGACTGCGAAAAATTACGAATAATGAAATTTTTCCAGTTACGTAGTACATTCGAACTCGCCTCTTTAAAAATTTGTCATACTCTTTCCATTACAAGAAAATTTATTTGCGGCAGTAGACAAATTTAATATTGAACAATTGTGCTTAACCGTAAGAAAAAAGTTATTAAATATAAATTGAATTTTTTTTGCTTCCTATAAACATTGAAGACAATTATAGAAAGAATTTTGAATACAGGGTATTTATTAGTATTCCACCGATTTGAAAAATTGGAATTAGTATAGTTGAAGCGTTGTACTGAATGTGAATTTTGTTCGAAAAACTTTTTTCTCGAGAAATGATCCTTTAGGGGTAATTTATGTGGGGAATCCGAATTTCGCATTCCTGAAGCATGAAAACGCTTCTTGAAATCAGGAAAAAACAATATGAACGAGAATACATAAATATCAGATATAATATATAACATGATTTTCTTGTCCATATTGTTTCAAAAACAGCTTTTTCTTGATTCAAAGAAGCGTTTTCATGCTTTCGGAATGCGAAATTCGGATTCCCCACATCAAACTACCCCTAAAAGGATTATTTCTCGCGAAAAATTTTTTTAATTTTTCAAAAAAATTCACGTGCTACGCTTCAATTATACTAGTTCCAAAAAATTTATATCTCGGCGGAGACCAAGAGTTTTTCCATGTGGTTTTTTATTATTCTGGACTAAGAAGTTTTTGTGGAAAAACTTTTATTGAAAAAGATTTTAAATTCAAGTTTTTAAAGCAAGGACACTAAAAATTTGTTCTTTTTGAGTAAAATGGACATATCTCGGAAACCCTAAATGTTGGAGATATGGTTTTGTTGCCATTAGAAAGCTGAGCTCACGCGCTACAGCTAATGGGAAAATCACAAAACCTTGTTTCCACCATGGAAAAAAATAATCGCAAATTTCTTAGCATACGCCGATATTTGAATTTTTCTAATCCGCGGAATACTAATGAACACCCTGTAGGTTAATTTTTTCTTGATTTGATTTGTCTTTCTCTCTACTTCATAAATTTGTAAGCTAAACGATTTCGATGATTTCTAAACTTCCTAAGCATTAGGATTTAAAGATCGGCATCAGGATTCTTTGCATAACAATTTCCATCATGACTTCCGGTAACTTGTTTTTCTCTACATCATGACTTCCGGTGACTTATTTTTACCATTTGTAGGCGAGAAGGATTTTTTCTCTTTTTTCTGTTTTTTTCTCCTCAAATGTTCAATGGTCAATTTCAAGAAAAAAAGTCTAGAAAACACCCTCTCTTGACAGTTATATTAAAAAAGAGGGAGGCGATAAATTAACATAAGTAGCAATTCATGCCACGGCTTCCCTTGGGATATCAAAGATGAAAAAAGCACCGAAAACATTGAGTTCATTATTAATCCAAGTTGTCCTTTTGGGAAATACTTATCTCAAAATGGCAACCAAAAATTGCCCTGTTGCCATTGTTGCATAAGAAAGTTATTACGGAAATTCGTCATTTTTAATACTTGTGATCTTATGTGGGATAATTGCTCTGAAAGGTCAAGTTTTAGACGCTTTTTTACCTTGTCATTTTTTATATTTTTCTTTTCCTGGCAGTTTAAAAAATTTTATTATTTAAGGCCGATCAAAAATCAAAAGTATATCCAATTATTATGATTTTTGATGGGTTAAAAATTTTTTATTTTTTCTAATGATTCCACCTTATATTTTTGCTCAAATTTGTGAAATTTTTTCAAAAATCCTAATGGCTCCCATTATAATTCGTCACAAAAATGATCAAAATTTCACTACAAAGTGTCCAAAATTTTCAATCTTATTCATTAATATTCATCATGTTTTCGCCAACAATCGTCATTTTCTACTTTAAAAAGTCTTTTTCACAAAAAATTTTTCAGTCAGCGCTGATTTTTTGCTTTTAAGAGATTTTACCAAATTTTGACATTGTTCATCAAAAATCAAAATCTTCTGAAAATTTTAAACTTAAAAAAGTGTTTAAAAAAATTTCGCTCCTTTCGGCGTGAATAAAGGGGAGACCAAGGTGATTTTTGAACATTTTGAAAACTCGAAAAAAATCGCCTTTGTCCTCTTATGTTTTTGTCCAACATTTTGGAAAATTTTTGAAAAAACATAAGAGGGACGAATAGAGATTGCCTGCTTGTTCTTGTTTCTCGTCACGTGCCTAACCCCAATTTCCCTTCTCCCTACATCAGTGGTTCAGGCTAATTAAAAAAAATTTTTAATGCACTTTATTCATAAAGAAAACAATCTTTCTGTGGCATTTTCATATGCTCCTAGTACACGATAATGACGCACGCTGGGTCCCCTAAAAAAAATTTTGTTAAACTACAATCTGACGCTTATATTCAACTGGACTTGACATATGAGAGCTTGTTTATATTAAGCGGATTATACAGGGTGTCCCAGCACAATCTAGCAGATAAGAAAATTCGATATCTCAACAAAGATAAAAGATTTTCAAAAACGTTTTTTTGTAATTTGCTTCACAAATCACCCCGTTTTGTGTAAGGCAATTTGTAAAAGTACGACTGCGCCAAACACGCCAAACGGGACCAATTAGGCCTAAGCCTACGCCTAAGCCTAAGTCTAAGGCCTAAGGCCTAAGGCCTAAGCCTTATTGGGACCCGTTTGGCGTGTTCGGAGCCCCGTTTGGTGCTCCTTTCGGCGCAGTCGTACTTTTACAAATTGCCTTGTGTAAAAATGTTTTCATGACTTTTAAATAAGTTTGTGAATTGAAGCGAAAATCTGATTTTTTTGCTTTTAAGAAATTTTTGAAAAATAACAACGCCATCTTGTAGAGCACATCGAAAAACAGTAGCACCCCAAAGATCTTAGAAATCCGTGAATATGTTTTTGAACAAATAAATTTTAAAGTCCTTAAGAAATGGTCGAAAAAGCTATAAAAATTCGAAAAATTTTGGATTTTTCGACCATTTCTTAATAACTTTGAAAATCATTTTCTCAAAAAAATATTCTCGGATTTTCAAGATTTTTGGGGTACTACCGTTTTTCGATGCGCTCTACAAAATGGCGTTGTTATTTTTCAAAAATTCCTTAAGGGTAAAAAATTAGATTTTCGCTTCAATACACAGACTTATTCAAAAATCATGAAAATATTTTTACATAAAACGGGATGGTTTATGAAGCAATTTACAAAAAACCGTTTTTGGAAATCTTTTATTCTCATACGTGTACAAACCTCCCTCAAACCACACCCAAATTGAGTGGGGTCGCGCGCCGTGGGCAAGCAAAAAATCGGCCCGCGCGCAGGCGAGCCGGTCCTAAAAAATACATAATGGTCCCCCCTTATGATTTTGTCAAAAATTTTGCTTACGCGCGACCTAAAAATGATCTCGCGCGCTAAAAATTTTGCTCGCGCGGAAAAATCGTTAGGGGGGGGGGACTCTTATGATTTTTTCTCGCGCGCTCTGGTCCGAAATTTTGGAGGGAGTGTTTTTACACGTGTGTTTATCCTTGTTGGGATATCAAATTTTCTTTGTTAGTTTGTGCTGGGACACCCGATACAATCTGATTACCACATGGACTTGAAATATGAGAACTTGTTTATATTAAACGGATTATATTTAAGACACCTTTTTTAAGAAAACAGAGCTTTACGTCACAAAACGCGTCACAAAATTTTTAAGGGTTATTACTTTTTCGAGTGATTTTCTTTCTATCGATTTTCATCAAAAGTAACCTTTAAGAAAAGAAAATTGTAGAAGAAATCAAGCTCTACAACTTTCGTAAAAGAGATTTTGAACGAATTTTTCTAAAAATTGATAAAATTCATTATCAAAATAAGTACTCTTACAAGATTTTTGTGGCACCCAAGCTCAGTTTTCTCGACAGGGTGAGCCAAAGAAGTGGCTTTTTATAATATTTTCGAAAATAAATTTGTTGGGACCCAGAAATTTATTTTCGAAAATATTTTTTCGTGTAACATATTTCACTTTTTTGCAACATCTTTTTGAATGTAACATTGAGTGCTTTTTATAACATCGAAATCTTGTAACATCATTTCCGAACTTATTTCTGGGCGCTATCCACAGTCTTCTAAATCTCGTCCAATCGACATGAAAAGAAAGAAGAACTAAAAAAGCTAGACACACTTTAGTCAGAGATTAGCAATCTAATTTTATGCGGGGAATCGAAAATGACGAAAAGTGGATTTTTGTAATTTTTTGGGGCCCGAAAATTGATTTTTCTAAGGGTAATTTTATAGTTCTAGGGGGTAATTTTATGTGGGGGAATCGATTGTGTACATTTCTGAATCCTGAAAATGCTTCTCTGAACCTAATTATGAAAAAAATTAGGTTTTTGAAATTGCGAAAAACGACGAATTTCGCTTCAAAAACCCAATTTTTCCCTATAAAGCATGTTACACGAAAAAATACCTTCGTTTTAATTTTCTAAAAATGAGTCCTCTAGGGGTAATTTTATGCGGAGGAATCGATTGCGTGCATTCCCGGAGCGTGAAAACACTTCCCTGAACCTGATTTAGAGAAAAATTGGTTTTGAAGCGAAACTGGTTATTTTTAAATAAAAAGTGAAAAATATCATTTTCTGTTTCAGGGAATTGTTTTTATGCTTTAAAACGTGTGTAATCGATTTCTCGCATAAAATTATTCATGAAAGAGTGATTTCCAGATAAAAAAAATGCGGAAAACAAAAATAACCATTTGCGCTTCAAAACCTTATTTTCCCTGAATCAGGGTCAAAGAAGTGTTTTTACATTTCGGGAATGCGCGCAATCGATTCCCCGCATAAAATTACCCTGAGAGCTCATTTTTAGAAAAATAAATTTCCAAAAAATGTGGGTGGTACTGGGCTTGTTTCAGGCGCCTCTCAAGGCTGGCTCAAACCCCGCTTGAGGCCAATAGATTTTGCCTAGTAGTTACGCCTTTTCGGATGACTCTCTAGAAAATAAAAAAAGCCGCTTTTTTGTCCACCCTGTAAAAATTTTCATAATTGATTTTTTGGGTAATAATTTCTTATGTAAATCTAATTTTTTCGAGCTCAAATCGTTTGGATAAATATATAAATATTTTTTATCAAATAGTCTTATATAAAAACTTTATTTTAAAAACTAAGAGTAATTTCGAACATGTGTTCGAAAGGTTTTTTGATGTGTTGCCACTTGGGATTTTTGACATTTGCGTATTATTTTCTACTTTCATAATAAAAGTTGAAGTTTTTTGTTTGGCAAGTCAGCTTTATTTTTGACATTAAAACAAACTTTTCGAGAAAACCGAGCTTTGGGTGTCACAAAAATTTTGTAAGGATACTTTTTTTGATAATAAATTTTATCGATTTCTAGAAAGATTCGTTCAAAATCTCTTTTACCAAAGTTGTAGAGATTAATTTCTTCTACAAGGTTACTTTTGATGAAAATCGATAGAAAAACGAGAAAATCGCACGAAAAAGTAATAACCCTTTAAAAATTTTGTGACATGTTTTATGACATAAAGCTCTGTTTTTTAAAAAAAGATGTTTTAAAAGTACATTTTTTCTCACGAACTTATTGTTACATTTTTTGCTCGCGATATTTACAAAGCTAATATATGGGGGAGGGGCAGAAATACTTCAATTGTAGGGCGGGTAAAAGTCCTCAGCCGGATGGATGGACGAATTCAGGGGAAGATAAAGAGGGGATAGAAAATTTTCTCTAAGATCCATCACTTCTATGATTTTTTGAATTTTTGTTAAAAATGTGCAAATTTTTTTGGAAAAATCCATTCATCCAATATGATGAAATGAATTTTATTCCAAAAATTTCGATGATGAATGGATGAATGACCAAATTTTGGCCATCGGATGAGTGGTGAAGTTGGGGGGTAATCTAATCCCTTCTTTGACTTATGGGCGGAGGTGTCATGGGCCCTGTCAATTGACCGGGGGCCGTGGTTTTTTACTGCCCTAAACAAATGGGCCGGGCCCTTTTTTGCGAACTGGACCGTAAAAAATTTTGCGAACTGGACCGTAAAAAATCGCCCCCACTAAAATAGAAAGTGCATTTTTTTAAACAAAAATTTTCATTTTCTGAACATTTCCAGCTCAAAAGCCCATTTAAAAAAATTGCATTGGTAAAAACTCATTTAAATATCCATTTAAAAAAATTGCCTTGGTCTTTATGTTTTGCTCAAAAAAGAAAAAATACATAAGGATGGACTAATAAATTTTTTGATATACGTGATCCGTGGCCATTAGGCACGGCCCGTGGACCAGGCTGGGACCGTTAATTTCTATGGCCCTAAAAATGGCCGGATCGGGGTAGTGATTTCTGCGGCCAGGGACGGGCCAGAAAAAAATTACGACCTTTTGACACCTAAGGATAAGGGACAGTGTCAAGCCTAACAGAAACGCACTAAGACCATATTTTGAATTTAAAAAAAGTTTTGAAAAACCCCACCATTTTTTAACCTTGGTCACATGGTTTGACTGGAATTTTCGAATTGTTTACGTAACCATGGACTTTTTTAAAGTATAAACATAGAATAGTTATTTAGAAAATGGACCATCAATTTCCCAATAAGGAACTCTTTTCCGAATGTAGTCGTTAATCCTAATGTAATTCTCGGAAATCCCTTATGAGCCAATTTAATCTTAATTAATCTTGTTTGAAAGAAACAAAAACAAGAGTTCCATTCCTGTATTTATTTTGTGTGTGAATATGTTGCACTTTGTTGTCAATCTTGTGGATTGAGTTGCATGACCGACAGGGCTTCTGTCCATGTTAAGACCAGCTCTGTGTATAGTTCGAACTTGGAACATTGACCAGGGGACATTTTGTTATGTGCCATTTTGGGAGCCGAACGCCTCAGGTTCGAAGTTTCTCCGAATTGGCTCCGAATGGCACTCCTGAGCACTCTGAAAATTACTTAAAAAGTTGAATTTTTTGTTTTTGTCTTTTCAAAATCATTTTTAACCGAACTTTCTAAGCCTTGTTGTCTAGGCTCCTCCAGAAAGCGTCTCTTAAAGGACCAATCCAATCAGACAAAACCATATGAAAACATGATATATTCGGAAAGATCATGAAAAATGGAGCATTTTTTATTTTTATTGCATGTTCTGAATCGTTGTAGTTTTCGAGAAAATTGCGTTTAAAATTTTGAATTTGTTACAAGCTCTTCGTTGTAATACACAAACTTTTTTGAATTTTTGCGGAAAAACCGATTTGCTTTATTTTTTGAAAAACATGAAAAGTTAACTCTAACAAGTCGCAAAATCAAACAAATTTTTAACTATACCTCTTCGAGGACTTTCATGATTAAATAAAATTCCATTACAAACGAACATGTTGTATGACTCTCGATAATTTCTGACAATCCAATAAGCATATAATTTTGCGACAGCTAAACTCATAAATATTAAAGTTGCTTATTTGAATAAAAATTACCATAAGGTGAACGAGGATAAAATGGTGTTGTTTCTGATTGTGGTATTTCTTGGACCTTGCCGTACATTTCCGAAGTAGAAGCTTGATAAAATCTTATTTTGTCAGTTAATCCGCAAACACGGATTGCATCCAAGATTCTTAATGTCCCTACGGCATTCACCTGTGCAGTGTATTCTGGCAAATCAAAGGATATCTAAATATTTCTTATTCTAAAAATAGCATAAAATTGATCGACCGCGATTTTTCATCCTCAAAAAGGTCTATTGTCGACTTCAACTTTTCGAAATTCTAAAAACTAAATGAGTTCTTAATTTCAACCCAAAGTGGGTTTCAACTCAAAATCTGATATCGAAATTCTAATTTTCAATTTCCATCTATCACTACTGCTTCCCAGATAAACAAATTATTATAATGATCCTACTTTAACATGACTCTGTGCAGCCAAGTGGTATATTTCAGTTGGTTGAACTTCTTTAATAAGCTTAATTATACAAGATAAATCCGTCATATCACCATAATGAAGAGTAAGTGCATCATCTTCACCTTTAACAATCGGGTTTGCAAACAAATGATCAATTCTTGAAGTATTAAACGATGAAGATCGTCTAATTATACCATGTACTTTATACCCTTTGTTAAGTAGTAATTCAGCCAAATATGAGCCATCCTTTAAAATTATTTTTAAAAATCAAATTGATAAAAAAGTCTCACTTGTCCGGTGATACCAGTAATTATAGCAACTTTCCTAGTTTTATCCTCGTTATCATATTGCAGAGACATATCTTGCATTAAATTGTCTACCATATTATTTAGCTTAGAGAACTTTTGAATATGAGATGTATAGAAAATTAATGTTAAAAATATTAGCTGACAAGTTTATTGAAAAGTTTTTATATACCCAATACTTGAAACATTTGATAATATCTTTAAAAAAAGTAATATCCGGGATAAAATAAAGTGAAATTTAGCGTTGACTATTTTAGATAATATCTCAAACGAACGTGATATCGGTCATGACCCTATATGCGTTTTTAATTTTATTATGGGTAAATTTTTACATTTAGTTTATTAAATGACCAATACCGGTTTTAAAATCAGAACTGGTTTAGAGAGCACTTGTACATCAAAGATTGGAGTATAACTTTTTATTAAAGCGAAAACTTGCTATAGGTGTCTTTATACAAGTTGTAGAGCGGATCACCAGGTATCGCATGAGTGGTCAATATACATGAACAAGGAGGGGCGACAAGCTACTCGGGGCTATATATTGTCGACCAAAAAAAAGGCCCGACACCCAATTTTTTTATTTCATGGGCTATATCCCGAGGCTCGGCTATATAGCTTTCAGACTTGGAACTCCGAGGCTATATGAATCTTAATTTTTGGCTCGATGCTAGCTACATAAGGGGGGGGACCTCCCCATTGATAATGTATGGTGGTCAACCATCTCTCAATTCAATTATTACTCGGATCTAATCAATTTCTTGAGTATAAAAAAAATTAAAAAATATCCTGATCCCCCTTCTTTATGTTTTTTCGCATTTTTTTTGAAAATCATTGTTCTAAAAGCTGAAAATAATTATAAAATTTCGATTTTCGACGGAAATTTATTGAAATCCTCGCGTAAGGAAAAGCCAAAGCCGCAGACGAAAAATTTCCGCAAAATGCTTGTCTATAAGCTGAAAATGTTCGAAAAATTACGATTCTTGCAAAAAAATCCTAATTGGATCTTTTTTGTTTAACAATAAAAAATTTATTAAAATTATGCGAAATCTTTTATTAAAAGCAAAAAACCGGCGCCGCAGGCGAAAAATTTTTATGGGAAACGCTTATTTTTAAACTCAAAATACTCAGAAAATTAAATTTTTTGGTAAAAAATAGCAGATTTTGCAAATTTTATTAAAAAATCGAAAATTTTGATGAAAAATCTGTTGCGGTGTCGACAGAATGTGATCAACGACGCAAGAATGAATTTTAAATACTTCTAGTAAAAGTGTGCACGGTCAGGCCTGCTTGACTTGAAATTTTTTACAAATTAACATTAAAAATATTTTTTAATGATAGTAAAATGGCGCTGCGACAGGTGAAGACGGGCATTTGAGGACGCGATACTTGAGGACGGTCTTTTGAGGACGGGCATTTGAGGATGCGACATCTGAGGATTTATTTTGAAATTTTAAAATAAAAAATATTGTTTAAAAAAATGCGGATTCGTTGAAATTTAATGTCTCGTCCTCAAATGTCGCGTCCTCAATTGTCCATCCTCAAAAAACCGTCCTCAAGTGTCGTGTCCTCAAATGCCCGTCCTCGCCTGTCGCAGCGTCAGTAAAATGATGATTTTTTCTTTAGTCATTATCTTTAAGATCAGTTGAGTAAAAAACTCAAACAATCAAACAATTCGAATACTCAAAAATTGAAAGCTATGCTGAATTCGAGACCATACCTGCCCAAGGTTGGAGTACTGGCGACTCAAATACGAATGTGTCCAAAAAATGTCGTTCTTCATGCGATAGAATTTTTACGATATTTCCTTTTTTTAAAACAGCGATGCATCTGGAACTTTTTGAAAAATGAGTGTTTTTAAGCTGAAAATCTCAGAAAAAAGGGTTTCTTTCAGTGTCGCAAAGAAGAGGAAGGCCCTCGCCCACTACCAAATATGGAAAAATGAAAAATTTTCCTAATAATTTTCCCTTATGGGTCAGGCCAGATTGGTATTGATCTCTTCATGCGCACCTTTACTTCTGAGTATTGAAACGAAATGCCGGTTCGGGGTTGGAGGTCTGGGTCAAAGTTTTAGGTTTTTTAAGTGGAAATTCCCTGGTCAACCCTACCTGGCGAGCTCGGATCGGATCGATTTTCTATCACTAGTATATACACATATATTTACATGATGTGCCTAAATAAATAGTACTCCCCCTATGTCGAACATGTTTCCCATGAGTTTTAATCGTTTTGATGCAGATAATTTTATGCAGAGAATCGATTGCGCGCATTTTCGAACGATGAAAAATCACCCTGGCCCTGAATCAGGAGATTTTTACTTCAATAACTCAACCTTTCCATGAATCAGAGTCAAGGTGAGTATGAGTCTTTGGATTCTAAAATTTATCTTCCGGGGCATTTCTATGAAAATAAATTGCCAATTGGTGACAAAAATTTTTTGGCCTATTTTGAGTTATCCGGGTGGTAAAAATTTTTTGTCACCGATTTTGATGAGTCCGGTCATAATATAAAAAATACATATATATTTATAGTAATTTTATTTTCAAAATAAATTTAAACCAATAATTTCAAGTTTAAATAAACAACAAAGCATTTATCTTTTTCTATATATTTTTATTTATAAGTTCCATGTCGTTTGCCACCATTTCTTTAACGAGCTCCTAAAAGTTATATTGAACAAATTAAAATACTTTAATATTTACATTAATTGTAACTTTCGATTTCCATCCTAATTTTTGTTCGGCTTTTGAAGCATCTCCAACTAGCACTGATGTATTAAGAGGGCGATAAAACTCAGGATTTATAATGACTCGTATAACCCCTGTTTCAACTTCTTTGCCTACTTCATTTACTCCTTCACCTTCCCATCTAAACAATGACTATTTATATTAGTTGTATATTTTTAAATTTTACCGTATGTCTGTCCCAATCTCGCTAAATGCTATCTCTACAAATTTTCGAACACTACAACGGTTGCCAGTAGCGATAATAAAATCATCAGGTTCATCTTGTTGCAACATGCTCCACATTGCCTATAAAAGAATAAAAATAGAAAGAGAAAAAGATATCGATTTTCTTTTCAATACTATACACAAAAATATTAGCCAATTTTTTATGAGTCACATATTTCTATTAGCCTCAAAAATAAGTTACTTGAACATATTCTTTTGCATGTCCCCAATCACATTCTGCATCGATATTACCAAGTTCAAGAGTTTGCTGTAATCCTAATGCAATTTTAGCAACACTTTTCGTTATTTTACGAGTAACAAAAATGTCTCCTAAATGCTTCATGATCATCATAGATGTTTAAGGACCCTTAAGGGTACGGAGATGCTGTACTCCCTCTCAATTCGTCTTATGAGAGGGGGTTGAAGGACCAATTCGTATTTGATGTGGTTGTTTCACTACCACATTCAAAGAATGGTGTCCATCAGCGTCGACATGACGCTAAGACAAATCCAAATTGAAAAAAGACGTTTCAAAAGTCGATGCTTAAAATAGTCAAGAAAAGGCAAACTTTACTAGCGAACCAGCGTCGCTACGTTTGCAGTATTGCCATTTCCTACACTGTCGACGTCGCATATTTTAAGCATCAAAATTTAACTTAAAACTACCTCTTCTTGGACTTTCGTGATTATATAGAATGCCGTTACAAGCAAACAAGTTGTAAGATTCTCGATAATTTACAACAATCCAGTGTGAGTACAATTTTGCAATTGCTAAATGCAAATAATTTATATACAGGGTGTGCAGAAATAAACCCTGATTTTGAAATTAGCGAGGAATATATGACTCCATAAAAAATTTTCCTTTAATTTTTAAGTAAATCCCCGTTAATTTCAAAATCACGATTTATTTCCGCATACCCTGTAAAGACTGAAAAATTTACCGTAAGGTGATCTAGGGTTAAACGGGGTTGTTTCTTTTTGAGGAATTTCGTCGACTTTACCAAATAATTCAGGCGTTGAGGCTTGAAAGAAACGAATTTTATTAGTTAATCCGCTCAATTGAATAGCATTAAGTAATCTGATGGTGTCGATAGCATTTACTTCAGCAGTATATTCTGGCAAATCGAAAGAGATCTAAATAACTAATAAATATGGTATACCAACAATTTTCATCACTTTAACATGACTTTGTGCCGCTAAATGGTAAATTTCAGATGGTTGAATAGCAATAAGCAAATTTAATAAACACGTGGTATTTTCCATATCAACATAATGCAGTGTGAATAATGAATCTGATTCATGTATTTGTGGATTCGTATATAAATGTCCAATTTTGGAAGTGTTAAATAAGGATGAACGTCTAATAACACCATGAACGTTATATCCTTTTGATCGTAAAAATTCTGCTAAATACGAACCATCCTAAATACAATATACTTGTCTAAATTTATCATAGGCACAGGGCAGTAGCTGTTTTGGGGCACCTAGGGCACGGGAGTGACGTAGGGAAAAGATGGGGTATGGAGCGCTTCCAAAAAAGGCTGTTTTTCGAGAGAGAAAAAACATGAGGGGACCCATATAATTATGGATTTTTAAATTTCGGCCTACTAGGGATCTCCTGTCTCCTTGTCTATTTCACTAGGCACGGGCCCTCTCTGAAATACTGGAAAGTTGAGCAAATCATATGAGTCTATCTTATGCTTTCCCGTCCGAAGTTTTTATCAATAATTATTGATCAACAAATATTAATATAACTATTACTTGTCCTGTAATTCCTGTAATGAGTGCAACCTTATTTTTAGCTTGTACTTTAAGTTCATTAGCATCCATTGCTTAAAATATATAAGGTTTTCGATCATATCCACTTAGATAAGAAGCTCGAGATCTCAAAAACGAAAAAATTTTTTAAAATGCGGTTTTTTTACTACCTTCTGTCATATCGCCTACCACCATTCTCGCATAAACTCAACTCGTATAGTTGTATTATGCAATTGAGGTTTATGCGAGTTGCCATTTATGCGAGCTGAGACCTATGTGAGTTACCATTTATGCAAGTAGCCTTTATACCATCTCGCTTTATGGACATATATTTAAATCTTTTTAAATATCTGAGTATTGAAATGAAAACCTGAATTTGAATTCCCTTCAGAATTGTTGAAAAATTCTACCTTCAATCGATAGAGTGCATCGAAAAATGATATTATCCCAAATTTTCGTAAAAACATTTAACGCAGCCCGTAGGGCCGTTTGGTATTATTCGTTTATAGAAAATTTAATTCATAGTTTACTAAAGATGGTAGAATTTTGCATATTTTTTTTGTCAATTTTGCAAAATTCGACCATTTTTTAAACGAGAATTGGGGTCTACTGTTTTTTCGGTGAGCTCTATAGATGGAAGTTGAAATTTTTCAAAAATTCCTTTCGGAATTCAAATTCAGTCTCTTGTTTCAATACTCAGGACATTTAAAAAGATTTAAATATATGTCCATAAAACGAGGTGATAGGACAGAAGGTTGCAAAAGACCGTATGTCATAAAATTTTTCGTTTTTGAAATCTCGAGCTATCTTATCTGGGGGATATGCTCGAACACCCTGTAGTTATATAGAAACATAAAGATAAAGGACAGTTTAGCATCTGATTTAAATGCGAATAATAATGTTAGATTAATTAATTTATTGAATAAAATTGTTTTATTTTTGTTAATGGAAATACACATTTTTCAATAACTCGTTTTATATAGCTCATTGTTTTATGTACAAATCTTTGGTTTATCAAAAATTTCACTTTCAATCTTAAAAAATGCTTAGAAAATGGATAACAATGGTTGACGTTTTTCGCATTATCTTTCAAACATCTTTCGACTTTCAATACGCTTTTTAAATCTTAAAGGGGGACAAAACATCGCGACAAGATCTCCGACAAAAAAAATTTTTTCATGATTTTTTCAGAAATGACTTTTATAGGGGTAATTTTATGCGAGAAATCGATTGCGCGCATTCCCGAAGCGTGAAAATGCTTCCTTGACCCTGATTCAGGGAAATTAGTACAGGGTGAGCCAAAAAAGTGGATTGTTGTGATTTTGGGACCCGAAAATTTATTTTTCTAAGGGTAATTTTATACGGGAAAGCAATTGCGCGAATTCCCGAACCCTGAAAATGCTTCCCTGGGCCTGATTCAGAGAAAAAATTGGGTTTTTGAAAATCGATTTTCTGCATGAAATTACCCCCAGAAATATGATTCTAAGGGAGAAATTTAAAAAATTTTCGATTTTCGCTTCAATACACACATCTATTTCCCTGAATCAGGATGAAGGAAGCATTTTTATGCTTCGAGAATGCGCGCAATCGATTTTTCGCATGATTTTACCCCTAATATGCTGTTTTGGCAAAAAAAATTTTTCGGAGATTAGTCCCTGATTCCTACCCCCATTAAATAAATTCAAGTTATTCATCTTTATACATTAAAATTATGATAATTTATTGAAAGCTGATGTAGAAATCTTGTTTCATTACCATGAGCGATGATTTAATGCTACAAAAAATCAGCTTTGTCCAAAATGTTCAAAAATAAGATTTTCAATGAAAAATAAGACAAAATATGAAAAAGTTCGAAAAATAAGACAAACTCTTATAAATAAGACAATGTGGACACCCTGCCTAATGGCTAGGATGACTATTCATGTTAATGGCGCGGGTTCGATCACACAGAGGTTGAAATTTTTATTTTAACATTTATAAAAAGCTGTAAAAGCTAAACCCCTTTAAAATTACATGAATAAATTTTGAACCTTTTTCAACCTGCACCGTAAAAAATGCAATTGAACCTGCACCATTTTGTGGAAATCGCAAAAATTTTTCAACAAAAAATAATGTCGAATTCGTGTTCCCCGTATAGAACCCCATACACACAGAACCCGTGGCGTATACAAGAGACCCCAAAACCGAAAATTTCTTAAGAACAATGCCATTTTTGGCCAAAATTTGATAACAAAATGAGCTTTTATCTAGTTGTCCCATCCAAGACTAAAAAAAACAAAATTCTGAACACGCCACTGCATAAAACCAAAAATCATTCAAAAATACTATTAGATGCAAAAACAATTCATTTCCGATAGAATTGAAACAGCGTCATAAAGCGCAGAAAAAATTTTCCGCGATAACTAATGATAGGCAAACAATTTTTCATGTGATTTTAACGGGGTTTGCTTTCACAACTATTTATGAATCGCTAAAATAAAGAAGCTTGTAACTGATAGCAAAGCAGTCAAATATAAAAAATCAAAAAACAAGATAAATTATGGGAGACAGTCGTCGTTAAATTTTTGAAGGGCTCAAAAAGTTGGCCGGAAATGACTCCTCAATCATGTAAGTTGACCAACTCTAAGACAAGAAACACTATCTTCTCACAAGTTGTCATTCGAAAATCTCGAAATAACACATACAAAAAATTTTCATACACACATTCGGTCTTGTCTTGAGGTGTACATGTGTTTTGACTCCAAGATCATGTAATTTGATCAAGTCTAAGACAGGTTGTCATCCCTCTCAACACACTAACTGTGGATATACATGCTCTCCACATACATACTCGTCTCGAAGTGTACATGCGATTTGACACCAAGATCATCAATTTGATCAAGTTTGGGCAGAGTTTTTCATTTTTTAAATTTGATCATATCTCGACATATAAAACTTTTTTTAAAAGATTTAAAAAATTTTTAATTTTAAATAAATTTTTAAACTTTTTAAGGAATTTTATTTATTTAAATTTTTAAATCCAATTATCCAGCCAGCACTAAACCAGAGATCACTCTTTAGTGGAAAAGTTGTATATAATTCACATACACAGTAGTGCTAAAACGTTGCCCAATTGGCCAATTTTTTGTACTCGGGGTTTTTGGGTATGGGGAACACGAATTCGCAAAAAATATGTACCCCCC
>JAQGCP010000119.1:0-21925 GCA_034699885.1 Acrobeloides thornei
CAAGCGATTAAAGAAGTGTGTTGAAGCCGGAGGTGGCCATTTCGAGAATAAATAGTTAAATTATGTTATTGTTTTTTTGTTAGTTTTAATTAAATTTTACGTGTTATTTTATTACGTACAAAAAATATAAATTATGTAACCGAACTTTTGCCGCACCCTGTATGTTATGTTTCAATATTTCTTGCAACTTTTTTTGCTCATTCAATCATCACAGATCAATAAAATATTTTATTCTTTTAAAAAGGATATGCAAGACGCATATAATCAAGTGGACATTTATTTACAAATCTTACGTAAATCATTAAAAATTAATACTGTAAACAATCTTAACAGAAAGAAGAATTAAAGTACGTAACATAGATCTAATTGATATAAAAAACTATATTTTTGGCTAATTTTAAAGGACCAGTCCGAGCGGAAAAAAGTTGCCATTTTTTGTTGATCTTTTTAAAGTTCATAAAAAATGGAGCATTTTTTGTTTTTATGATAAATTCTGAATGGTTATCGTTTTCGAGATAATTGCATATAAAGTTAGTGATTTGAAATTTTTTGTATTACAACGAAAACATGTTCTTCTCAATATACAGATTTTATTGATTCAGGGAAAAAACTATTAGGTACATGGTTTCGTTGTAATACACAAAATTTCAAATCGCCTACTTCATACGCAATTATCGTCGAAAACGACAACGATTCAGAATTTACCGTAATGCGCTTTTTTATGAACTTTCCTAATATCAACAAAAATGACAACTTTTTGCCACTTGGACTGGTCTTTAATGAAAGAAAGCGATGTGGAATTGGAATCAACATTTTGAACATTTGAGCTGAATGTTTTGATTTGGAATGTGGAGATCAACAGCCGCAAATTATCCATTTTCTAAAATTTGGGTATTTAAGTCGAAAAAAGACAAAAGTTGTTGGGTACCGGGGGTACATGTACCCCCTCGCAAAGGTCAAAAAAAGTTTTAACAAATCTAAAGAAAGTCCCCCTTATGTTTTTGACCAAAAAAATGTCGGTAACTAGGGTCGGGATCTTGTACCCCAGGGCCGTAGTCATACATGCACAAAGAGGGGAGAGGGTGCTGCACCCCCTCAATTCGTTGTATCGAGCGATCAATTCGTCCAATTTGCACCCCCCCCCCCCATCCCTCTGCTTGTGCATGTATGGCCGTAGCTAGGAGGGGCACGTGACCCAAAGACGTAGCTGGGGGGTCCGGCATGAGGGCACTTCTGGTTTTTCCCAAAAACATAAAGTAGTAGCATACGTGTATAACTAGCCTCCCAAATTTTCGACCCCATAGCGCACAAAAAAGATCAAAATATACCATTTATATAGCTGAGGTACCACAATCAGCGGTTCGAATTTGAATAGGTTGGCTACATTGAGTTGGTACACTACCATAAGAAAACTTGCTAGTTACACCCATCGAAGAATCATTCGGGCTGGTTGCTCTATTAGGAATATTAGGCGATGGTGTTAGCCCTAAGAATAATAGATATTGATTTAAACAAATAAAAAAATACCATTCGTAGAAACTTCTTCGATCTCTGCATATTTTTGTTCCATGGCTTGTCTCCATTTGCTCAACTCAGACATTTGTTGAGCTTGTTGTTCTTGTGAGCTAAAAAAGAAATTGGTTTTTTAATGACTTTTTTTGTATACCTATGTAAAATTTTTTGGTAATCTTCATACGAGATGGGATTTCCTTCAATCCATTCTCCATCTTCTAAGGCAGAAT
Source organism: Acrobeloides thornei (assembly GCA_034699885.1). NCBI lineage: Eukaryota > Metazoa > Nematoda > Chromadorea > Rhabditida > Cephalobidae > Acrobeloides > Acrobeloides thornei. The sequence goes on from JAQGCP010000119.1 coordinate 1,743, forward strand.
TTTCATCAAGATATGCAAACACTTTTGGAGGCTCATTTACAAAAGCAATTCGGTTTACCTATAAAAATTTAAAATAAAATTTATAAAATCAATTTTTTCCTTACATTTCTCTGTTTTCGCCTTTCAGTTCTCTTTGCTTGTGTGTGAATAATACTACTGGTAGATGCCATATTTGAAGTATAGTCTTCGAACACGAAATGACACTAAAAATTTTTTTTGGTAAATAAAATATTTTTAGACACAAGTCGCATGATCTTTGTTATTTTAGGATTATGTAGGTTGCCAAATTTGATAAATGCTTTTTCAATGGTTAAAAATTCCTATTGGTTAGAAATTTATGCTTAAAGTTCGGTGGTGTGTAAAAAATGGATTATATGAAATAAGAAAAATTTACAAAGCATAAAATTTCGGATAATTTTTTTACCAGATATATGCACGACGGTCGAAAATGGGTAATTTTTTACCGTTAACGAGTTTTTAAATACGAATTGCACCATTGAACTCAGCTCAACAAGACGAGTAAAAATCATACCATATTCCCACACTTTCCTACAAGCCAACTTGGTCAAGTGGTAAAGCGTCACGATTGACGACGAAGGTCGAGGGTTCGACTCCCACCTGGGATAAATATTAGAAAGTGTGGGCAATATGGTATGATTTTTATTCGTCTCGTTGAGCTGATTACAATTGTGCAATCCGTTTTTAAAAATTCGTTAACAGTAAAAATTACCTATTTTCGACCGCCGTGTATGTATACAATTAAAAGAGAGCTATAGTCGAAATTTTTTTGGCTACCGCGAAACTTTTTATTGAATCAGGCAACGAGTACATTGAAATGAAAAACGTTTCTTTTTCGTTTCAATGTACACGTTGCCTGATTCAATAAAAAGTTTCGCGGTAGCCAAAAAAAATTTTGACTATAAATATACATCATAATTTTGGCCCGAAATCATAAAAATGAAGTGAAAACCACATATCTCTCAAATTTAAAGCAAAATGAAACAACAAAATGCGATTTATTCGTTTACGTCATGATGCGGATTTGTACGTTCATTTTTGGATGATCAGAAATTTTATCATACTAATCCAAAATTTTTTGAGATTTTTATCTATTTTGAAAGATTTTTGAAGGATTATTGCCAAGCACCTCCATCTTTAATAAGGATATAAAAATACCTCTTCTGCCATAGCTTCTAATAACTCCGGTATGTCTTCTTCACATACTAAATTTAGAAGTGAATGACGCACTGGGTTGCCATCCGATGCAAGCATAGACTATAAATGAAAATTTTGATTAAAATATAGTTTTTTGTTGTTGTTTTAATATTTTTTTAAACTACAGAGGACAAAGGAAGTTTATATACTCATTAGACAAATTTTTTAGGAATACTCCTTCAAATTTTCAGTATATCTTGTTTAAGCTATTCTGAGCAACATTCAAAAAAATTTTTTGAAAAAAAGTTGCCTAACCATGAAATATAAATAGCTTAAAATAACAGAATATACCGGAAATTTGAAGGAGTATTTCCGTGTTAGTTTAATAAATATTTATACATGCACGAGGCATGAAAAATCTAGCCAAATTTTCAAAAATTTCATGGACCTTCTTAGTCAAAAAGCTTTAAAAATAGTGCCAAGATTTCATAATTTATTAATAACTCTTCTTTTTATTATCTAATTAACAATTCCTTACAAAGAATAGTGCAGTTCGAGCGTTGGCGTTATGTTTAATAAAACTTTGCAGAGATTTCATTAGAATTCTAATAGCACAAAAATAGAACTTTTTTTAAATCCTACAAATTCGTAGAGCTTACCAACTTAATACTTTCATAAATAACATATGAACACGTCACGAATTCAGAAACCTTTTTAAATGTGAAAAAGTGTGACAATAATGGAAGAGAAGATAAAATTTCTTTGGGCTTCTTATAAAAACATCTTACGAATGGGACAAAAATAGCTCCCAAAACGACAGGATTAGCTCATCAATTTGGCTCAAAAACGAACATTTGACAATCGAATGGAATGTTAGGAATCAGCGAGTTTTTGAGAGAAAAAAATGTTGGAGATTTGCTGTAAAGTGGTCTAGAAAATATTTCCCCAAATTTTTAGTCCATCGAATGAAGAAAAAATGAAATGATAGAATGCTCTGATTAGTTGAAATATATAGCTTGGTTCAACTGGAAACGAAAACAATGAGATTGGCGATAATTCGTATCATACAGGGTGCTCCAAAAATAGCACGTTCTGAGTGATTGAGGAAAATTTTCAAAATTTCCACGTTTAGTCCCCCCCCCCCCCCGTTGTGGATTAGCCCTTCATGTCGTAAAATTCTGACTATGTCTATGATGATCATATATGAACAAGGATCATACATGAACAAGGATGGGGGGGGGGAGGGGACAGCTACCTCGTGCTATATGGTGTCGACCAAAAAAAGGACCTTTTTTTAGCCTGATGTAGTTTCTAGCTGGCTTCGCCACCCCGAGGCTATATGAATCTTTAACTTTTAGTTCGATGCTAGCTACATGAGGGGGACAGTCCCCCCCCCCCATTGGTAATGTATGGTGAGCATGGCAGGATATCTCTTTAAATTATATTTTTTACCACAGCGGACATAGTAAAATCATAGACAGAGAATTTAAGCCAACTAAAATGGAAACAAAAGGTCAATGCTAAAAGTCTTTAAAAAACAAATAAGTCTTAAATTTTTAGACACAATAATCCTCTATAAACAACTTGTGACCATATGTTAAAAGTTTTCCTTTATAGAAAGATAAGCAGGAAGTAAAGAAAACAATCCAATCGCAATTTCTAGTTAATTAATTATAGGGACTCAAAAATTTGAAAGCCAGACCCGTCAATTATTACACTTGAAAGTACTTAAACTGTTTATGTAGGACATGTGGCTGGGTCACTGGAAGCCTGTGAACCTGATTATTGGACTTTTGTTAGTGTTCGAGTAATAGAACAATAATCAACACGACGTTCAAAAACCGAAAAGGGCGGGGTATGGGTCAAAATTAAAAATAAATGTCGTCAATCGACTCAGCTCGCCAAGAACTTCAAAACGAGTACCATATCATGGGTTTTCCCCATGGCCGAGTGGCTAACGGACATGGGGGAAAACCATGATTGCAAAGTGTTTTAGAGAGTAAAATAGAGATATGCAAAAATTTTCATGAAAATTGACCAACCGGGATTCGAACCCGCGCCTTTAAAATACAAATCAATCACTTTACCCACTCGGCCATGGAGAATGCCCCCAAATCCACATGATGGTACTCATTTTGAAGCTCTTAGCGAGCTGAGCTCCGATTTCGATGATTTTGGTGTTAATCGACTTCTCTCATCGTCCCCTACAACTTTGGTTTTAGCGACTACAGTTTAAATCAAGCGTTCTCGAGATCCTCTGGACAGACTCACAAACAAACATTTCACATTTAATGTAGTAGGATATTAAATCATTTGGCACCAAAATTTTAGATAGGATCTTGATTCTTTATGAGCTTGCACTTTTAGTTTTTTTTAAAGTTGATTTTTGGCCCAAAGCTCAAAAAACAGCATTAAACTAACAGTTTAATCTAGTCAGAAAAGATGCTTTTATGAGATTACCAATTCTCTAAATTTATCCCTCCAAAATTATATTATAAAAAGTGTCTCTAGAGAAATGTTTAAAAAACAGACATCAAAAATAAAATCTTCATGCCAAAAGCTGAAAAACAAACTTATAAGAGAAATCAGAATGAAAAGGTTTTATATAACAATATTTCAAAAAACCTTCAATGCGTATCAAATTTTGACATAAACAAAAAATATTTTTGGGAAAATCAGAATGGGAAATTAAAAAAGCACTTAGCAGCAAAAGAACAACATATTTGTAAATAGAAAGGCCAAATAACATTCAAAGCTCACAGCTTTCATAGCAAAACAGGCGCCAAATTAGACATATCCACGCAGTGGTCTTCCAGCCGGAAATTAATCCGGGCGGAAAATTTTGCGGTGCATTCATGGAAAGAATAAAACACGTAAACGTAAAACCCCATGAAAGCCATAAAAACTGGAATAATAGAAAACATGAGAGAATGACGAAATAAACGGGTAGAAAAAGTAATTATTTTAGGAGCATTAATATTTTTGGAACATTAAAAGCTAACTAGGTGGAAAATTTATGGGAACCTTTGACGTGAATGGGAATGGGGTATTGTTTGGGTGAGGTTAGAAGTTTGTGTTATGAATTTTTAGTAGCTAGGATCTAAATTTATCCTTAAAGGATCACAGAGAACCGTTTTTACACCCACATAAACCATGATGACCGAATGGTTAGGACTCCAGGATTGAACTTTAAAGTAGAAGGTTCGAGTCACTTCATTTGTTTTTAACTTTTTGCCTTTTTAGATTTTTAAAATTATATAGTGATTTTTTTATAACTGGACGAGACGAATAAAATGACACCAACTTGTACAATATTTTGGGTTATTAAAACGAAAATCCTGATTCATGTTTTCGTTTCAATAACCCAAAACATTGTACACATTGGTGTCATTTTGTTCGTCTCGTCGAGTTATAAAAAAATCACTATATAATTTTTTAAAAATCTAAAAAGGCAAGAAGTTAAAAACAAATGGACGCAAGTGGGATTCGAATCTTCGATCTTAAAGTGCAATCCTGGAGTTTTAACCATTCGACCACCATGGTTTGTGTGGGTGTAACTTTTTTTGCAAGACGGTTCGCGTGGGACTATTCTGAGTTGCTCTTTTTGCTGATGTATTCGAAAAGTTCATGAAAAATGGGACTTTTTTGTTTTTACGGCACGTCAGACTTCAAATTTCGCCAACTTCACACTCGATTATCTCGAAATCGTTAGCAATTCAGGGCATGCCGTAAAAACAAAAAATACTCCATTTTTCATGAACTTTCCGAATATTAATAAAAAGTGCAACTGTTTCCGCTCGAATCCTTTAAGGATCATTCATCAAAAATCTAATTCTATGAAATTAAATGAAAACTTCCGTATACATAGAATTAATTATGAGCTTTTATTTTTAGAAACTATCTCAACTTTTATAGCTTTGGAAACTTTTATAGCTTTAGAAACTTTTATAGAAAGACGTGGACTAATAGAATGCAAATCTCAAAAGAAAAATAGAAAAAGGTTTCTTATGTTCTTAAGAAGCCATTCAGAATGTGACCAAAATTTTCAAATTAGACTTTTAGCCTAAATAAGCGTACATAAAAGCATGAACTTTAAACTAAACGTTATACATCATTTTTCAGAATTCGAAACTAGCCTTTTTTCTCATTCAACAATTTTTGAATTAAACTCAACACGAAATGTCAACACCAACGCTCTTTTCTGCTCGTTAGAATAATTTTTTGTTTTAATTAAGTTTTTAAATGTGACAAGTGCCCCTTTTTTAACACTTTCCTACCGACGTTAAGTTAATAGCTTCTCGGAAAGTACATTTAATGAGGAATATTATGCTGCAAAAATTTTTATTGAGACTTGTAAAAAAGAAAATTTTGTCCTTCATAGTTCAATGGTAATGTGCTTGACTTTGACTTTAAAGGGTCGAGTTCGATTCCCCGATCGAAACAACTTTTTTACCTTTATCATTTTTTCAAAAATTTTTTGCAGGATATTAAATGTACTTTCCGAAAAACTATTAACTTAAAGTCGGCAGGGAAGTGTTAATCAAATTAAAAGTAGCTTGAATAAGTAAGCCAATAACACTAGTTTAAAAAAAATAACTTTTTACAATTAAAAAAAACCAACCACTTCTCTAACACTAATCCTTTCATTGAATGAATAAGTATCATGATCGTCATCTTCTAATTCAGAATCAGAATCTTGATTTGTTTGATTAGCCTAGAAATTTTAGGTTTAAAAAAATTTTAGAGCTGTACTTACATTTCGTAAAAAGTCACTGCGAGAAATTGGAGGTGTTGATTTGTGATGTAAGAAAGAATCTTCATCAAAAGCGTTAGTCTTTTTCTGAGAAATAAGTTGGATTCCATCATCTTCAAAATCTTCTTCATCATGATTACCATTTTGAAGTTGATTTTGGGTATCTGATGGTGGATTTTGAGCTTGTTTGATGAGCTCTTCGAAATGTTTGGCTCTGGTTGGAGAGAACTAAAATGAAAATATAAATTTAGGAAGTTTAAAAAATCCGATTCGACCATTTCCTGCTGTCAAAATTTAAAAATTCCTTCGAATTCGTGTTTCCCATACCCGAAAATCTCAGAGTACAAAAAATCAGCTGATTTGGAGAAATCTTTGAAAATTCGATTTTTTCGCCTTGATCCCCCAACGACAACAAAATGAAAAAATTTTTTGCCTCCGATTTCGATAATTTTGGTGTCAATCGTCTTCTCTCATCGTCCCCTACAACTTTTTGCAATGGAACTATCTGTTTAAACCAAGCGTTCCCGAGGTCGATGGGGATGACAGACAGACATTACACGTTTAATGCTGTAGGAAATCAGTTTGCTTAGAATTTATTGAATATTTTTACCGGTACTTCTTCATCTGTACTGACAATAACATCGTCTCCATAAGGCTTTTCCGATTTTCTGATATTCATAATTAGTTCTTTCTTATCATAAGCCAATTCCCCGTTCATGGCATGCTCTTCGATATTTTGTTGAAGTTGTTGTCGCTTATTTTCCAAATATTTTGATGAAATACTCTTTCTTGAGCCGTTTATGGTGTTATTTGGTTCTGGTGGTGGCACATTCAGTGGTGTTGGAAGAGATTTCACTGAAGTACGAGGGGGTAGTGGAGGACCAGTGGAGGGTGGATCTAAACGATTTTTAAATGATCCACGTCACGCAAATATATTTTTTAAAGTAGCCTATCTTGTAGAGCAAAAAATTCTGAGCAATTTTGATCAATAAATTTATGTGTTTGGAGATAAACTGAGGGATTTTTATGTAGTTAAACTAATCCCAAGTATTTATGTCAATACACAAAATTCAACTTTTTTTACCAAAGTTACCCAGAATTTTGTGCTCTACAAGATAGGCTACTTAAAAAAAATCTATTTTCATGGTGTGGTTCCTTTAAGTTTTAAAAGTTAAAAAACTTTTTCTAAAAATCACAAAAGGCATAGAAACTTTGTCTACAACTTACAATTTTGAGAAATATTATCCGGAGGTGGTGGAGCCGGCCGCTTAAAGGTCGACATTGTCGAAGGTGACAGAATGACATCCGTCGCTTTATTTGTGATAGTGTCCGTAAAGCTGGGTCCACTTGAAACTGATGTACTTGGTGTTGACTCATCTACAAAAAGTTATGTGTGAAAACAAATTCTGTTGTAAAGTTAGTGATCTTTTTTTACTTAAACCCTTGAGAGCCGAGCTGAACCAGACCATTTTTGGAGTGGAATCTGCAGTGGGCAGTGGTCGAAAGAAAGACGAGCTTCTATGAGATGCGCAAATAGACGACATTATGCTTTGAGATTTTTAGTAAAGGTAAATTTTTGCAAAACTAAAATGGTCGTAAAATTTGGCGCATAATCGTGAATTTTACATAAAATTTATCAAGATTACAAGAATTTAACACGGTTTTGATAATTAAAACGATACTGATAAGGCGTCAAGGTGTGAAAGAGGTGAAATTCAAATCAATGAATGGTTAAATTGTTTCCGAAAGTAATAAAAACTTTTACAAAAATCAAAAATCTATGATATCTAAACTATTTGTTTTGAATGATGTGTGGCATGATAGAGAAGTGATAAAGTTTTTGTTTAAACGACCAAATTCCTATATAAAATAATTTATTCGAAAAGATCATGAAAAATAGAGAATTTTCGTTTTTACGACAACCTCTGAATCGTTGTAGTTTTCGAGATAATTGAGTTTGAAATTTGAATTTGGCTCATATTTTCGTTTTAATACACAAACTTTTTTGAATTTTTTTTGCACTAAGCATGGGTTCGAATCCCACTCTCACAACCAATCTTATCATAGCTTCGCCTGAGGCGAAGCCTGTGACGGCATCCTGCCGCCACAAATTCAAAAAAGTTTGTGTATTACAACGAAAACATTAGATAATTCAATTTTCAAAGGCATTTATCTCGAAAACTACAACGATTCAGAGGTTGTCGTAAAAACGAAAATTTCTCCATTTTTCATGATCTTTCCGAATAAGTTATTTGTATATGGAGTGGTCCTTTAAATTCCAATCTCAATGAAAACATGAAACGTTAATCCTTTTATAATAAATATAAAAAGAAACCAAAAATAAAAGTTCCCACAAATCATATGTCTTTCCTTTCATTCAGTTACACCTTCAAGTGGTGACATTGTATTGTATATGACGTGTAAGACATGGAAAACAAAAAAGAAGCCACGAGAATGTTACAACAAGTTTTCTGGTTTTTTCATATGATCAGACTGATTATGTTGTTGGAGAGGCACTGATTGGTAGCGATCAAATAGCATAACATATATACAACCGGAAGATTCTGTAAACAAAAGATTCTCGTACAATTTGCGGGTGAAATTGTTTAATATAACGGAATAAAATGATTGGAAAGAGAAATTACAAAATTGAAAGAGATTGAGAGGCAAAGTGATTTTGATTTTTTTAAAATTTTTCATGGTGAAAATCGCTTACATCAGTGTCAGGGAAATTTTTTCATGCCTTGAAAATGCGCGCAATCGATTCCTTGCCTAGAAAAACCCATAGACAGCTGGTTTTCCGGCAAAAATTCGAATTTTAGTACATTTTCGCTTCAATACACCGTGTTTCTCGCAAAAATATCCATATGCAAAATTTTTCATGAAGTTTGAATGAAAGAAAAGAATTTGACCCAAGCGGGGTCGAACCCTCGCCCTTCTGAGTGAAAAGGACAATTTGTAAAATTACGACTGCGCCGAACGGGGCGCCGAACACGCCAAACGGGTCCCAATTAGGCCTAAGCCTAGCCCTAAGCCTAAGCCTAAAACCTAAGCCTAAGCCTAAAACCTAAGCCTAATGGACCCGTTTGGCGTTTTCGGAGCCCCGTTCGGCGCAGTCGTACTTTTACAAATTGCCGTGAAAAGCGAAAGATTGGGAATTTTTGAAATTTGTTTATTACAACGAAAACATGTACCTGAATGATTCTGCAGAAATTTTTAACTTGCATCAATTGAAATTTGAGTATTGAAACGATTGTTCAAAATGATCTAATTAATCGCTTCAATAAACAATTTTTAATTGATGCATGTTAAAAATTATTGTAGAAACATTCAGTTACATGTTTTCGTTGTAATACACAAATTTCAAATTTCGCCAACTTCACACGCAATTATCTCAAAACCGTTAGAGATTCAAAATTTACTGCAAAAACAAAAAATATTCCATTTTTCATGAAATTTCCGAATATCAATAACAAAAAACAATTTTTTTCCTCTTGGATTAGTCCTTTAATGAACGGTATGTAAAAACAAATCTAAGCCCCTTTCGCAGACCATAAACAAAATTTCAGACAGACGAGTTTTTATATCTTTTTGGTGTAAAACTAATTTCGAAAAAGAAAGATCAAAATCAAAAGCAAATCATTTTGCGAAAAAATACCCCAAAATTTAATGTCACATCGCATTTTTACGAAATTCACAAAATAACAACACGAAACCGCAATCTAATCCATCCCTTTTCACTCTATTTTTATAAAGAAGAAAGAAATTTCAAGGTTATATTTTAAATAAGAGCAGAGCGCAAAATTTAGTGAATTTTCGTACGAAAAGAATAAAGAAAGGAAATCTTATTAGTGTAGGAGTAGAATGATTCAATTCCGGATTTAGGGGTTTTCGTAAAGCTTTGAAACTTTTGAAGGGTCATAATATTTAAGGCTAATATTTTGAAGAATCATATGCATATGCTATCAAAAATAAAAAATGTAAGAGTAACAGTTTAAAAACAAAAAATCGTAAAAAATGCCATACAGAGAACTCTAAAAGTCAACAAAACTATCCATCACACCTAAATTAATCCAAATAAAAATATGATTTACAATGCGTGTGAATCTCTATTGCCTGCCGCATAAAATCAAATTGCTAGATTGCGCAAAATCACAATATTAAATCGGGGTCTGATGCAGAATACAAATCAGCTCTTTTGATAAAATCACTAACAAAAATAAAACGGCCCAGATTCAACCAACCAAATGATTTGTCCATTTAAAGGATCAGTCCGAGCGGAAAAAAGTTGTTAGTTTTTGTTGATATTCGGAAAGTTCGTGAAAAATGGAATATTTTTTGTTTTTACAGTAAATTCTGAATCGTTATTGTTGTCGAGATAATGCGTGTGAAGTTGTCGAAATTTGAAATTTGTGTATTACAACGAAACATGTAACTGAAAATTTTTAAATTGCATCAATTAAAAGTAGCGATTAATCAGATCATTTTGAACAATCGTTTCAATACTCAAATTTCAATTGATACAAGTTAAAAATTTCTGCAGAATCATTCAGGTACATGTTTTCGTTGTAATAAACAACTTTTTTCCGCTAGACTGGTCCTTTAACCCTGAAAAACGATTGTACATGCGCATCTACTTTTGGGGAATTGATGCCATTAGCTCATCAATAAATACAAAAAAACACAATAAATGACCTATAAAAAGTATCAAAGTCCACAATGGACATTGTTGAACATTAAATGCGGAATAGATTAGAAAGCGACAGAACTCGTTTTTCAACACATAGATCTCAATCAATCGAAATAGACACCACTTTCGGATCTAGCAGAGAGCACAGATGATGATCGGGGCCTTAAATTGACATAAAAGAAAATTACAATGAATCGCTGACATTCGATTTTCGCGGAATTGCCTAAGGCCATACATGGGTTCATCGTTATTGAAATTTGATTAACACGATTAAAAAGTTGTTTTTTTTACGATTCGTCATACCCGACTTGATTATAAAATTTTTTGGAATTTTGTCCCCATAGGCTTTCCCGAGGAGTTGTGAGCATTTAAGAGACACTTTCTTGAGTATTCAAAGGTTGCCCTTAAACGGTTCGAACGCGCTCCAAGTTGAATTTATTTATATAGAATTTTTTAGAAACCGAATTTTGACTCGAGTCGATTTCCTAAAAGGTATAAAATCACTATAGATGCGGTAAATAGCACAAAGAGCAAGAAAATTTCTTCTTTCATAATAAGGACTGTACAGATTAACACGTAGATAATATGGCTCTTGCATGTCTTTATGGGTAACATTCAGATAACGGAGACCTATTGGTTATTCATCATGTCATATTTTGATATTGCGCAAGGCGAATCGATTTTGATGGGTCATTCATTCACATGTTATAGATTTGATAAAAAATGAAAAATTAGTAAGCAGAGTAAAAGTGAGAAACCAGGAAATTAGTATTTGTAATACACATCAAACAAGAAGCATACACAATAAATTTCTAGCCATTATTATAGATAAGTATTAAAAAATCGCCCACGAGTAAACAAATTTTGGGTAGCAATGAACAATAATCCTTGACGGAACTGTCCTCTTTACTATAATACCTAAAACGTCAGATAATTTAAGCAAACATCGAGGACAAGACGCCGTCGAAAAGTAAAAGACATTGCCAGTAAGCCGGACACTAGGGGAAAGAAATGACTAACTGAATTCCGCTATTTCGCCGTTGTTTCAAGACAAAAGTAGAAAAGTAGCAACGCTAAGAGCCTAACATCGAATCGGATTTCCTTTTCGAAGCGAAAGTAAACGAAAAGTTGAAAGTGACAGAAGGGAATTGTGAGTAATTTATGAATCATGGTCAATAAAAGTGGATAAAGTAGTTTAAAAAATACACAAAGACCAAAACAATCATTCTGGGCAGCAAGCCTAAGTCCTGAACCAAGGTGATGTTTTCTTGACCCAAATGAGTTGATCTATTGTCATCACAGAAAGATTTTACCTGTGAGTGGGTGAAATAGATTTACATAGTCCTTAGACCATACGTGGCAAGGGGGAACTGTTCCCCCCATTCGTCGTATTAAAAAAATTTAAAGGAAAAATAGGGACGCAATTCGTATTTTTTGCAGGAAAAACGCTTAAAAATATGAAATCAATCCTCCCCTCCCTTACCCGCGTATAAGACCCTTGAAACAAATAAATGAGACACAATCAGTATTCACATTTCCTAATACACACACATGCACTATGTGGCTGGCACGAAAGACGTCCTCATGGAAGCGCCGAATTGCGCATCCTACTCAATTACCTGCCTTCGTGCACTTGGCATGCAATCATCGCTAACCGAGCACACTCATCTCCCAGATAATTACACTCTTGAAGATGTGCGTGCGCGAAATGATACAAAGAATATATTTTTTATGCGCAGAATGATAGCTATTATGTGCAAATATAATTTCTGGATGTGAAGTTTATAGGAAAATAATGTGGGTAAAAAAGATATTTGCACAATCTCGGGAACGCTTGAATTAAACTGATAGTGCCATTGCAAAAGTTGTAAGGGACGATGAGAGAAGACGATTGACACCAAAATCATCGAAATTGGAGACAAAAATTTTTTTCAAACAGTCGCCGTACCTCGACTATTTTATCGATTCGCTGATTTTTTGTACTCGGGGATTTTCCACATGAGGAACACGTTGGCGATAATTTTTTTTAAATTAAAAAATTAGGGGGTTACCGCCTAAAAATTAAAAAACATGCGAATTTCAAAGATGTTATAGGCGCTAGGCGTGCGCATCGCGCCCCATTTAGGTTAGGCGTGCCTAGCGTCCGAAGCGCGCTATTTTTATCAAAAATGTTTAAATTACAAAAGTTTGACTGAAATTGGAACTAGAGTTTATTTATTTTATGGGTCAGTGCAGACACAAATAACAATTTTCTGGTCAAAAGTTTGCCCAGGTCGGAAAGATAAAAAGAAGTTTAGGGTAGTTTATGATTATGCCACTTGAGCATTTTTATGACACACCTAGATAAGTCACGAAATTTTGTAGGAATCGAATGTGAGACGGCCATTCATGTTCGAAAAACATGAACATAAACAAATATGCGGTCGACATAATTTAAAAGATTTTTGACATTAAAACATTTTAAAACCAAAAAACCCATTTTTATTAAAGGTTATAATAAAGTTAAAAAATCATTCGAACGTAAAAAATTGGCGGATGACAGCTGTTCTGTCGCGAATGGAAAGATTTGCGCATGAAGAGACGGACTATAAAAGCAAATTGTTAAAAATGACCACACCAAACAATGAATGGTTTATTCAAAGTGTTTTTTGTAGGTGAAGCGATGAATCGTAATAAATTTAGAGAGGAAACAGCTATTGAACTCGCACAAAATGGGTGAGAGATATAAATCCGATGATCATTATGAGGTGATGAATTATGATATAGGATCCCATGATAATTTGGCTCAAAAAATTGAAAATCCTACTCATTAAACATGAAATGTTTTTCAGACGATCTCGGCGGAGAAAATGGGAAATTTTTGTCTAAAACGTCGGAGGTACTCGACTCCCCCCCTCTGATACTTTTCTTATAAGGTTAAAAAATTTTTATCACACAAATACTTGTAAAAAAGGAAAATGAATGAGAAGGTTAAAAATTTCAAGGATTTTTCAATTGAATGTGAGCCTTATATTTTTGCATTAATATACACCGATCGCGACAATTATCCCGCAAAAATTGAATTCATTTGAATGACCTCCAAAATTCTAGGTGAGGCTGACACCCCATGTAGAAATTGGACAGAAGACTGACAAAGAGAAAAACGAGGCTTTCTTTATATATGAGTTCAGAGCATAAATGATCAAAAATTAGGGCATGTCCTGCTTTGAATAGTTTTAATTTTATTTAATTTATGAACTTAACAAAGAAGGTTAAATTGAGATAGGATTTGATGAAGCTAATTTAATCTTTTAAATGGTACCAAATTTATCTGATGTTGTATGAATTAAGATAATCCACTATTCGTAACATTAGGTGTTTTCTTAATTATTCTCCATACAACATCATATAAATTTGATACCACCTGAAAGAGCAAGGAAAAATGCGCCACTTGTTCAAAATGCATGAAGATTGGTGAAGCCTCCAAAAAATTATAGCCATTAGAAAAAAATGTGTCGTACTTTTCGTCGTCATTGTAAGCGCCGATTAATCCTTTTATATCTCATTTGTCACAAAAAAACCAACTCCTTTAAGAGGCGAAATGTGTTCACAAAAACTTCCGACCGGTCCAAGCCGATACTTGCAATCAAATTTTTGGATTAACGGCCTTTTTGTGGATCATTTAAAACGATTAAGAACGTTTGGAGAAACAAGTTTGAAGATGTTCGAAGTTATGTAACATAAGCGCGAAAAAAACACATGCATACAAGTATGTAGAACATCTTCTTGTGTTCCAATTATGTTTTATGGCTTCTGGTTCAACAGGCTCATTTTTTTAAACATAACCAACCTGATTTATTTTTGACTTGTTCTGTTTCTTGATTTCTTGTTTCGCCAACTGAAATTGATAGGGTCATGGGTTGAACTGCAGCCACAGGAATGGGTGAAGTTGAAGTGCTTCCGAAGGGGCTTCGCTTAGGCTCATAGCTGATACTAGTTGTAATATTCCCATTAGTAGATGAATGTGTTGTAGAAGAGTCCGTTTTAATAGAACCTTTTAAAGGCAACGGAGGTGCTGGTACAAATGTGTTGAAGGTGCTTTTCGGAGGTAATGGCGGTGGTATATATGTTGGCTTGACATCAACAGTAGGAGAAACTAGATTAGCCTCTTCCAAGATTTTGCTTTCCCGTTTGGCATTAAATTTGTTTAACAGGCGCTGCATCTCTTCTATACCACTGTTATCTAAAATTATATTTGTTATACAGTGGCGTAGCCAGATGGTAATAAGAATTTAAACAGTGTCAATCCCTTTGCTTCAATACACAAAAACGTTCAAACTTTAAAAAAATTAAATACAAACCATTAACGATTGTAATCTTTGGCGTTGAAGTTACTGGTGTATTTCCAGGTCCACCAGTTCTTACAGGCGGATTGTGCTGTTTTTCATTTGTAGCTGGTGCCAATCGGCCCACAGGCAAGGTCATATGAGTTGCCATTGTGGTGCGCATGTCGTTTTCTGGTTCGAAAGTCGTTAGCTCGTCTTGATTTATGATAGATTCGTTGTCGCTTCGATCAAATGGCTAAAATATTTTATAAAAATGATGATATAAGACCACCGAACTTAACAATTTTGGGACCTCCTTCAAAAACACCTATTTTACAGCTTGTAGACTCTACTGAAGCTCCAGTGAATTCACAAAACGTCTTTGTGGATCCTTTGATGTCTTTGGAGCTTCAGATGAGTATACGATTATTCATTACTTTTCAATGACAATTTTTCATAGCAAAACGAAAAATTAAAAAAAATTAAATGAATCATTGTCTTTGAGTTTATATATAGTCCGAAAAAGGCCTAAAAATTTCAATGAAAACTTTACAAGACAAAGATTTGACCTAATTCACTTTTGCATATATAAAGCCATACTTGAGTCCGAGGATGTTGAATGGGTTCTTCAGGTGGTGGAGATCTGTCACTACTGGTTGTGCTTAAAGGCGGCGAAATGTTACGTGAATTTGAAACAATTATCCGGTCTGGTGTGTTCACGAAGAATTGCTAAATTCAGCTTATTATTTGTTATTTGACATGCTTTTTGGGATTGATGTTTTTAGTGGTTCATGCAAAAAAGAAAACAAAATTTTGTGATTGTTAAATAATATAAAGAGACATATAAGTTTTGGATCTTACCCCTTTAGGTTCTGGATCTGCAGGTGGGCTTAGTAAATCCAAAACTCTAACAGGTCTAGGCATATCACCAGTTTCCCTAGGCAAAGAATACGGACGTTGCTGGAACCCTTTGGGTGGTTTAACCATTTGAGCTAAAAATATGTAATTCTACTACAGAAGCTGAAATACAGGATCAGCTACAAGATATGCCACTTCTCCCGAAAGTTGTAAAAAAAGTGACATGGAGTCCTAATCATTTAGCAATGGTGGTTTGTTTCCATCCCATTTATTTATAACTTTCGGGAGCCGTGATGCTCGACTCGCTGTTCTCAATAATAAATTTTAAAAATTGAAAAAATCAAATGAAGCCATCTTACTTTTAAACTCGCTGCCAAAATATTTGGCCGGTAATGGAGTTCCGTTTTGTTTTGTTCTCTGTTGCTCTTTTGCTTGATCTTTAACTATGGTCGTTTCCGAAATTTCTTCAACAAATATCCGGGACGGGGCTGACACTTCTCGATTTCTATGAATTTGAGTGACATGCTGATCCACGTTTGTTGCAACATGAGTTGAAGTTTGAGAGCTTTTTGATGGAATCTGTTCTCGGCTTTCACTTTTTCGCAATTTTTGACCTATAGAAACGAATTCTGGCACTGTTTCACGCTGTTGTTTGGGAGATGTTACTGAAACAGAACGGCTGCGGTACCCAGGTGGCAACATGATCTAAAATTGACGTTATTGAAAATTCTCAAAAATCATGCAGAACCAGTCCGGTCGGAAAAAAGTTGCCAATTTTCCATGACTCAAATTAGATTCAGGGAAAAGACTATCAGGTGCAAGTTTTCGTTGTAATAAATAAATTTCAAAAATCGCCAACTTCAAATACAATTATCTTAAAAACTACAACGATTCAAAATTTAAGTAAAAATAAAAAATGCTCCATTTTTCATGAATTTTCATAATATGTACAAAAATTGGCAACTTTTTGCTGACCGGACTGGTCCTTATAAGGATTCCTGTGTTTATAACAAAAAAATTTGAAAAATCTAACGAAATTTTGATTAATTCTGTTTCAAACTCAATCAGAAATCCCAAGTTTCAGCCGGCATACGTCAACAAGCTCAATGACTAAATGACAAATGCGAACTAATAAAACCAGGCCAAGGTTAGTCACCTTTTTGCCTCAAATTTTCTTGAATAAGTTCAATAGTCAATGACAAAATTGGATCAACTACAATTATATCCGGTCATTTAAGTTTGCATCTTTTCATCGGAATCTTGTAAGACTATGGTAAGCTTGTGTTTTGGAACAAAAATTTTAAATAATTGTTTGGACTCACATGTTTTGGCCGATCCGCTATAGATTCTTGATCGAATTTTGCTCGAAGTTGACTTATAGGCTCAATAGTTGTTCGATCGATGGTTGGTTCTGGTGTTTCATAGAAGGCTACTGGTCTTGGTCGAGGTACCCAATTTGAGTCATGGATTTTGTTTGTACGTTTTGAATCAATAAGATAGGTAGAGTGGGACTCGCTAGGCACTCTTGATGGATGTTCAATACGAGAAACTCTGTTTTCTTGTGGTGTTTGTGGGTTAGCGTTATCATCGCTTATTGAGCTCGATCTGCGGCTATACGATGATCTAAAATATATAATACCGTTTTATCTGAAAATTAGTTTTATCTGATAAAATTAGAATTTCGTATTTTGGGCCCAGTACCCCCCTGCTTGCCCATGTATAGTTAACCGTATGCAAATGTGTCAAGATCAAAATTTTTCCACCTCCTCTCCCGTCACCAAGAAATTGGATCCTGGATAAGATACATTGTAAGTGTGGGAGTGAGAGAGAACTTACAATAAATTTTGTTGTCTGGCTTCAGCTTGGGCTTTTTCTCCATCCGTGAGAAAATCGTCGGTCGAAGGATAGCGTTTTCTCCGGCTATGTGGAGAAAGTTGTGCTTCTTTTACTGCTACTTTGGCCATTTGTGAAAATTTATCTCGCAATTTTTGAACGATTCCAGGTCCATATTCAATGTCTAAAAATTAAAATTTAACAAAATTTAATAAACTAAATAAGCTTCTCTTGCCAAAACTTGATTTTTTTCAAATTAGACTAAACCTATTTGTCGCTAGGAGGGTCGAAACTGGCCTTGAGATTATTAGACCCGCACTCAAACCAATTGAGATATATAGTAGCTTATAATTATGTAAAAATCAACAATTTATCTGTAAAAATCGAGCTTTCCTCGGACAGAAAATTTTTTCAGATTTTTTTTGAATTCAACATACTCCCAGGTTGGTGGCTATGCTGAATCCGACTATACAAAATTTAGTTGTGTTTCTCATATATAATTTGTTCAATATTGATTGAATTGTTTATACATTTTGTAAAATTTTTACCTATCTTCTTACCAGTAATAGCTCCACGACGTTGAATTTTATCATTTTTTGTTTCCCCATTTTTCGAAAGGGCAGGTTCGGTACTAGTAAAATGGATAATGACATTATCATCGGTGTATTCACAAGTATACTCAATTCGAGTATCACCAAGATAGCAGACTTTTGGCTCTGAATTTAAACCGAGTTCAGTTATTATGTCAGAGTTTTGGTAGATGATGGTATTTTCGGTTTGTCGCATAACTTCGGATGGAGATGGGGTTCGTAATTTCGGATCTCTTGGAAGAACTTCTGGGAGTTCAGTAAGGGGAAAGATAGTGTTTTTTGGCCCTTCCAATTTTTCAGAACTTTGGATATATTCTTGTTTTTCTTCTACTTCTTGAACTTCTCTTTCCCCAACTTCATTTTTACATCTTGGGCTACTATCGGTTTTTCTAACTGTCCCATAAACAGACTCTTCAAGATTCTCTTCTAGCAAAACTTCCATTGCGCACAAGTTTTCCTTCTCAAAATTTTCCGTGATACTAATAACCTCTTTCTTGGGCCTAGGAGGCGGTTTTGGTGGCGTCAACTTTTTTATATTTTCTTTCGAGGATTCGCTAGAACTTTCTGCTTTCAACGATATGTGAGAACCTGGGCTCTCTGCTCCAGATTCGATACAAATTTCATCTGGAAAAACTTCTTTCTTTGGCAATATAGGTAATGAAATTTCGATACTCGATTGTTTCAGATGTTTTGGTGGCTGTTCTTTTTTCTTCAAATCTTTCTCATCGACTTTGATTTTCTTGGCGATGAAGTTTTGCACCGTTGGGACGATTTTGTTGTACAATCTAGTTACAGAGTTTTTAGTCCCTTCATAGAGAATGGTATCATCTGGAGGCCTTCTGCGTTTCGTTTCAATGAGTTCGGGTGGTGATTTGAAACGGACCCTATGAGGCTGAGAAGTGATAATAGGGTCTTCTACAAATTCTTCTTCATCTCTATCTGAGGAAGATGTTTCTGAAAAAGTCGAATCCGAATCGGTATAGTCAACTGGTGGTAGCGGTACCCCTAAAACTTCTCCATTTTCCGAATTTGTATACCCAAAGCCAAGTCTTTTATAATAATCTTCTGGTGAATGAACAATATTCCCATAAATATCATATCTTGTCAGAGTTCGATTACTTGATGGTGGCCCGGTAGAAGCTTCATAAAAATCTTCATCCATATATCTTAATCCAGGTGGCTGTGAAGACCATGATGGATGTTGTGCCTCATCTTGTGGATCTATCAAAGTTTTTGAATAGATGTTAAACTTTCTTCCATAATAACCAGACGTGTTAAAATCCCTGGGGAGTGATCCTGTGAAATATCTTTCTCTCGGCGATGACTTCTTGGGCGACGGTTTTCGTTTCGATGATAGCCATTCTACGATTTTTTGTTGTCCACTCTTTGTTTTAGGAGGCCTATGTAGACTTTGTGTTGAATAATTTTTTGCATTTTTAGACTTCCCTGAAGCAAGAAGTGTACCAAAATGTTGTATACTCTTTTCATCACTATATGATGAAGGTGGAGTTGAAGGTATTCTTGTAGAACCATAGGGATTAAAATTATTTTTAGCATGACGATTGGGTAGAGTAGTATTAGCATAGATGACAGGCTTTTTAGCAGTATCGGCCATAAAATTTTAGGACTAAAATATAAATGTCAAAGTTTGCAGAAAACACGTGTAAAAGTGCAAAAATATGTACTAAATAGTCAATAGAAGTGAAACTATGTGCGACTACATTTGCGAGGTATCTATTGAGCTAAACATCTTTTCATCTTGGGTAAACGGGAGTTTAGAGCGGAGTTTCTCTTTACAAAGAGGAAAGCGATATGGAAGAATGCGAGTAAACGTTAGCTACTTAATGTGGTAAAAATGGAAAATTTATAAATTTTAACTAAATAACTCATTGGACAAAATTTTTTACATTTTTAGACTTCCCAAAAAATGATATATTCAGAAAGATCATAAAAAATGGAGCATTTTTTGTTTTTACGGCATGTTCTGAATCGTTGTAGTT
>JAQGCP010000120.1:0-21907 GCA_034699885.1 Acrobeloides thornei
TCAGTGGGAAAAAAGTTTTTGTTGATAGTCTGAAAGTTCATGAAAAATGTAGCATTTTTTGTTTTTACTGTAAATTCTGAATCGTTGTAGTTTTCGAGAAAATTGCGTTTGAAGTTGAAGATTTTTTAAAATTTTGTGTATTACAACGAAAACATGAAGACAAATTCAAAATTTCAAACGCAATTATCTCGAAAACTACAACGATTCAGGATTTACTGTAAAAACAAAAAATGCTCCATTTTTCATGAACTTTCCGAATATATACAAATCATGGCAACTTTTTTCCCACTGGACTGGTCCTTTTGAAAACGCCAAAATTTAGGTGCTGTCGAATACGAGTCGATTATTGAAATTCTCAAAGACTTCTGTGCGAGGACCAGCTCACACGGAATCCCTTTTATAGGGTTTGTTTAAAACTATTATCAATGCTTTGCTCATACTCAAGTTTAGTACTCATTCATTTTTTGGTCGTTATATTTGGACATTTCTCACTCTCGTGGCCTTACTCATTTTCTTAGCTCAAACGTATCTTACTCTATCCGATTATTTCGAATATCGCACCATTATTGAAATGCAGCTCAGATTCGAACCAGGTTGAATTGATTTGAAAAAGTTTTTCGAATTAAACAAATTTTTTAAGCTCCTTTTCCTGCAGCTACAGTGTGTAATCTAAATGCTTTCAAAGCGAGTGGTCTAAAACAATATGAAGATATTCAGCAAGGAGTAAGTTGCCTAACACAAATGGGCATAGGCTCTAATTGAACGAAGAGGATGGAACGATACGAATGAAACGATATAATGGAACGAAACCAAATTCAGGGTTTGTCAATATTCGGGCAAATTCAAACCCGTTTCCGGATGATTTCCGGACCCCGTCTGGAAATGATATTGTTTCATTCGTATCGTTTTATTCGATCATTTCAAACCTCTCATTTCATTTGAGTCTATGCCCAAAATGGGACGTTGTTTATCCATGTCTAACTAGTCGAAAGAACTGTCTATTTTTGCATAAGCTTGTTTCGATTGGCACTACTTCAAGGTCGAAATTAGCATTGAATATCCAGTGACCGCCATAGTGTAGTGGTCGGGCGCGCTGCCAATGAGTTCATAAGATTTTGCAGGAATCAGAAATTTATCGGGGATCACGACAATTTCCTTACCTTTGATTTTAGCTTCAAGTTTGGGAACGCGCCATGAATACCATAAAAGAAGTGAAGGGGGCAATCCCCGTTCGTAAAAAGCGCCATGCTCTCTATCAACCAGTCTATGTAAGATGTGCATGTAAGGGAGAGAATTTTGTTCAAATTTTATAATTTATGAAAAAATTTTAGGTAATTTGCCTGATGATCAATGTGTTCCCCAAAGGAACCCATTAGAGGTTAGGATTTTATACATAAACAAAACTTGTTGACACTACGGTGGGGGAGAGGGGGGGGGTTGGTTCGCAGGGCCCGTGGACCGAGTTTTTTTCTCAAAAATCTAATTTTGCTCAAAATGTGTTTTTTGAATAAAAATAATTATTTTTTACCAAATTTTTCAGTTTTGATGGCCTAGTGCCGCCCCCATGAACAAAACAAAAGTCACCATTTTTAGACGAATACATCGGTATGCATGTGTTTTGAAGATATGAAGACTGGTGACATTTGGCCTTGTTATCCCACTACGGTTTGGACGGAAAAAGTAAGTTTGGGAGCTACACAATCGGAGGAGAGGGGCACTCACTTGAAAAATTCTTTTTCATTTTTTCTGGAAATGACTCCTCAAGAGTAGAAACATGTGGAGAATCCGAATTTGAACATTTCGAAGCGAAAAATGCTTTCCTGATTCAGGGAAGACCTGTTATTGAATTGAAAATCAAACATTTTTTAATTACAGACATGCATGCATTGCTCAAAGTCGAAAACTTGTGATGACCCCGAGCGCCCCAACATTACTTCCTTGCTCACGGAACCAAGAGCAACGCCATGCCTCTGCCAATCAACATCGCATTATTGTGTAGTAAGGCCTCAAGGCGAAGTCAAATGGTGGAACCCACAGAACTACACTGTCTATGGTGTGACAGAGGCGCCAACTCCATCACCTGAAATTGAGGAAGCTTTCGGGTTGACTGTACGCTGTTCTCTGTTACTGTTACACTAGTACAAATTCTTCATTTAGGATTTGAAAGATCGTGGTGCCATAACGACAAAAACTCGAGAAAATCTCATTTTCTCGGTTGCCTCAATGCCCAAGGAGACTCGCCAACAGCTCTCTTATACCCTCGACGAGTTTGTCCTCCGTTGCTCTTTTAATAGTGAAGACTGTGATTTAAAACGGTATAGCCTCGAGGCCTCACAAAAATTGTTTGAAAATTATTTAAAAATGATGAATTTGTTCAATTTTGATGATTTTTAATCATTTTAGGGACTTCCAAATCCATTGGGATCCGGAATTTGGCAATTGCTACACATTTAACTTTAACGATTCGGTTGAGTTGAAAAATAGCAGAGCCGGGCCCATGTATGGCTTGAGATTGTTGTTAAATGTCAACCAAAGCGATTATCTTCCAACAACCGGTTTGGCAAATTTACATCGCCTGCATAATAGATAATTTTTAGAAGCGGCTGGCATTCGTTTGGTCGTGCATGAACAAGATCAGGAACCGTTTCCGGATACGTTTGGGTATTCAGCTCCGACGGGTTTTGTCTCCTCGTTTGGTCTCAAAACTGTAACTACTATTTTTTGCAAACATTTTGGAGCTACTACACAATAGGAGGGCCACCCACGTGAAAAATTTTCGAACATTTTTTCTGAAAATGACCCCTCTAAGGGTAAAAACATGTGGGGAATTCGAATTTGACATTTTAGAAGAAAAAAACGTTTCCCTGGTTAAGGGAAGACCTGTTTATTGAAGCGAAAAGTTGCAAAAATGCGATTTTAAAACGATCCTCTGTTCAAAAAAAGCTGTATATCGACGCGAAAATTCGAGAAATAACACAACACCTTTTTCTTTCCCTGCACATTTTTACGTCGTTTGTAGGCAAAAATCGCATTTTTGCGACCTTTCGCTTCAATACACAATACGTCTTCCCTGAACCAGGGCCCCTATTGTGTAGTAGCTCCAACATGAATATTTTAGAAAGTGCTCCATCGTCTGGACGCTCCGTATGGCAAGTGTAGCGACACGTTTCGACCCGAAGGGTACATCTATGCTGAACATTATTCACCTGAGGTTTTTTACGTCTAAAATTTTTATCATGAGAAGATTCTTTTAGGGCTGTTACCGAAACTGCTTCCAACACATGATCCTAGCCAATTGTGGCTGCGGCGATCCGAGATTCCCTCTACCGAATGAAAAAGAGAAACCTTGCGATGCTAGAAACATTCGTGAGCGTGCTTGCTTAACAAATATGACATCCACGTTGGGAGGATTTTACCATCTCCAACACGACTGTCATTGTGTCCAGCCGTGCACGGAAAACGTCTTTGAAACAGCATACTCGGCTGCTGCATGGCCGGCTATCAACTTTAATGTAACACACAACACAAAAAATTTAGATAAAAAAATATTTGTTGCTATTTAGATTGGTGCGGATTGTCCCGCCGTTTTTGACATAACGAATGATTCTCAAGCTTGTACCGAGTATTACAGAGTAGGCTCTAAAAATATTTTTGGGGCCATCAGATGTTATGTTATCATGTCGGGGGGGGGGAGGGCAGCTCTCATCACAAAAAGTTGATAACGCTGGGGGGAGGTCAGTCCTCATCACAACATGACCATGAGTAAGATATTGCTTGGCATAATAGCAAATGAAGACATCGCAAGAGAAGCCGTCATCTTGTAAATTATAGCGACCTCAAGGTACTCCAATTCTACTATTGCAACGACGATTAGGAAGTAGAGTGTTGAGTATATGTCTTAGAACAGTACGATAATCGGAGTATATCGTTGGATCTTGTTGGAAAGTTGATAACACTAGTGCATTTTTGATAACGCTGGGGGGGGGGTCTAAAAATCCGAAAAATTGATAACTTAATATCTGGACAGCCCCTTATATCGAGACAATCGATCTAGACACTTTTTTTAGCTCAACACCGCTTATATTGAAATTTACTACGAGCAATTGAATTTCGAAACGTTGAAAGAAACAGCCGGCTATACTCTTGTCAACTTGTTCTCTGATTTTGGTAAAAGTTCACGCAAATTTTTTTTTCAAAATATTTTACAGGTGGTAACATTGGCTTGTGGATCGGGTTTTCTGTAATTACGGTGTTTGAAGTTATAGAGCTTTTCTGTGAAGTTGTTATTTATATAAGTAAGTTTGAATGGGATGTACAGGGTGGCGGAAAATCGAATTTTTCAAAAATTTTCTCGGATTCTGAAAGAGAATGCCCGATTTGACTTACTTACAAAAAATCATGAAAAAATGGTTTATACTTTTCAACGTATGAAATAATAAGCAAATTCTATGATTACATAGAATTGCTAAAATGGCTCAGTGGTAGCGGTCTCGGCTTCGATTCCAAAGATAAGGGGATCGAATCCCACTCACGGCGATTAGATTTTGCCACAAAATAACAATTAACTTCAAAATGCTCTAATTCGAAAAAACTACATCCTTTTTTCATGATTTTTTGTAGGTTAGTAAAATCGGCCATACTCTTTCAGACTCCGAACGAATTTTTGAAAAATTCGACTGTTAAGGGTGTTTTTTCCTAAAACAAAATATTAGAAACTTATATTTTTTGGCGAAAGTCACCTCGTTTGATGCACATTTAGCCTACTTAAATTTAAAAAAATGTTTCCTATATAAATCTTATTTTAGTGAAAAAGCCCCATAGATTCTACAAAAAGAAGCGTGCCAAAGCCCAGCAAAATAATCTAATTGAACCCAAGGTTCGTGCGGATGCACCCGATATTTCGGAGCCGTTGGATAACTCCGACTCATCCGCGCCGCTGTTCCGTCGTCCTAGCGCAATTAAACAATCGAACACAATGGATTCTAATATATCCGAGAGTATGTTAGTTGATGCCTGAACTATTTTTGCCAATATTTTTTTATCACTTTATATATTTTCACTGCCATATGTATGTGTTATGTCTTTCTTTTTACTGTGTAAAATTTGTCAAACTTATTGTTTTTTGTGTAATTTCTATGTAAAAATTATATTAGGTTGTTCGGAGAGTATCTTGACAAGCTTTAGGGTCGGCACAAGCTATCGTACGAAAGTACGACGGCCCCACAAGCTATCGTACGATCGTAAAATTAACTTAAGAGTACGACGAAATCACCACAAGCTGTCGTACGACGCAGTACGATGGCATCGTACGAAATTCGTACGATAGCTTGTGGCCATTTCGTCCATCGTACAAGTGTATTTTACACTCGTACGATGACTTCGTACGATAGCTTGTGCCGTTGGTTGTGGCGACCCTTATACTGTCTAAGTGCCCAATTTCTGCTTCCAGTTTCCTCGATTTTTCTCTTAGTATCCTTAGTGCATCTACTGCAACATCCATCATCGTAAGATAACCTTAAAGAATTTACTCTTCTTGATTGTTCCCTCCATGTTTTTATTGTTAATGTGTGTATTAGTGATTTCACAGAGGTTCTAGTCTCACGATTAGAATATCTTTGGTTGTTTGGTCTTTCTTCCAGTGATAACGTTATTTACTAGTAATTATTACTAGTAATAACGTATCATAAAAATCGTTATCACTGTTATCAAAATGCGTTATCTTATCACTTATCACACCCTTTTATCATGATCAATTGAGCATTACTACTAAAATCCATTTGAAATTTCACAGACCTTCGTCTGTTGCCAAACCCTTCATCAAATTAAGATCCTTAAATAACGGCTTCAAATCTTCATAGATCAACACATATTGGAAATTGGTTGGAGCTGCAAAATAATAGCCCAAAAAATTTCCATCGCTTTTATTAAATATAGGCCCATCCATGAGTTTGTTTAAAGGAGACAAATCTTGGGGCATCGGCATTGTTGGTGATTTTTTGGCATACTCCAAGAAACATTGCCCATACGAATAGTTGGTCTAGAACTTTAATTCTTGTTTTTTATATAAACTGGGGGGGGGGACTCTTGTTGTTTCGCTCCTATCAGCGCGAAACAACAAAAGAGACCAAGGTGATTTTTGAAATTTTTTGGAAAAAACGTGGTAAATTTTTGATCTCGAAAATAGAAAGCTCGATCTCGAAAATATTGATCTCGATTCAAAAATCTCGATCCCGGCAATCCTATAGATAAAAATGTCTAACCGTATTTTCATTCAAGCCACAGCAATTATGCTCCGTTAAATTACAAGATTGTGCCCAAAACAGAAAATTGGTTAGCCATGAATTCGCCGTATCCTTGGTTGTAATTTTTAGGAAAGGAAGCTGTACAAAATCTTCAAAAAGTTTTTCCATAGATTGAAATTTGCGTAAGGTTTTCAGCTCAAAATTTGGATCCAAAGAAATGCTACCCACATCATCAACAACAAAATTACTAGCATCCCTAAAAAATTTTTTTTGTTAAAGTCTGTGAAAAAATACAGGGTGGCTCCAAAAAATGAGATTTTGCGCGATTTTTTTCAAATTTTCACCAAAATAATCCTATATGATGTTTTTCCTTGCGAGAAATCGATTGAGCGTTTGCCGAGCCTTGAAAACGCTTTTCTGATCCTGATTCAGAGAAGAGTGTGAGTATTGAAACGAATATAGGCTAATTCAGAGTAAGAGAAGTGTTTGAAAAAAAGTGAAACGGGTTTGTATTTGCTTGAATATTGACACGAAAACCCTGAATTTGGTTTTTTAGTCATGACGAAAAATTTCATTTTCATGGTAGAAATAATTAGAAGATGATAAGAAAGAAGGTTTAATAAGTATAAACTTTCGTTTCATTATATCGTTTCATTCGTATCGTTCGGAAACGGGTTTGAATTTGCCTGAATATTGACACGAAAACCCTGAATTTAGTTTTGTTCAATTATGTCGTTTCATTTGTGTTCGTTTCTCATTCGTATCGTTTCAAACCTTTCATTTCGTTCGAGTTTTTCAAAAATTCCTTCAAAAATTAAAATTCAGGTTTTCGTTTCAATACACAGACCATTTTACGCTTCGACAATCTGCGCAATCGATTCCCCCGCATGGAAAAACGCTTGCCGGCTGTTTTCCGAACGACCCCAATATAATTTTGGATCACCATGGGACAGAGCCGAAACATTTTTTCAGATCATTTTTTTTCTGCGATTTTTTGGCATATAAAGCTTGTACACCAGAAGGCAAATGTGCGTGTGTATATAAAAGGTGTTTTTTAGCGGATATGTCAAAAGAGCGGCTCACTTTGTGCGCGAAAATTCTGTTTTGGTAACCAGTAATTATCGCCTTTTCTTCTTGAATGATTTTCTTTTTTATGTGTGGCTCAATTGTGGTCACCAATTTGAATACCACAATTAGACACTTCCGAAATCATTTTAAAAACTGAGCCTTTCTTAATTTCTATAAATTTGGCTGAAAAGAAACGAATATCCGGCTAAATAGAACGAGGAGAAAGTGGAAACGGTACAAATCCCACTCGTAAAATTGGTTTGATGGCCAACAAATGGGATGAGTGGGTCATTGCATAAAGTCTCTAGGAAAAAAATTAATGTGAATCCAACTCAGCAGACGAAGACAGGCACGGATTTTGCTTTAAAGGATCAGTCCACTCAGAAAAAAAACACCATGAAAAATGATATATTCAGAAAGTTCATGAAAAATGGAGCATTTTTTGTTTTTACGGCATGTTCTGAATCGTTGTAGTTTTTGAGTGAATTGCGTTTGAAGTTGGCGAGTTTTGAAATTTTGTGTATTACAACGAAAACATGAACGCAGTGAAAATTCGGTATAGACAAGAACGAGATGTAAAAACGGAATGACAAAAACGGGACGATTTTCAAACAACACATGAATGGGATGACCAAGAATGGGACGACAATTGTGCTTGTAATTCCCCTTCATCGTCCCATTATTGTGTATGCCGAATTTTCACAGCGTTCATGTTTTCGTTGTAATACACAGATTTCAAAAATCGCCAACTTCACACGCGATTCTCTCGGCAACGATAACGATTCAGAACATGCCGTAAAAACAAAAAATGCTTCATTTTTCATGAACTTTCCGAATATATAACTTTTTCATAAGTGTTTTTTTCCGAGTGGACTGGTCCTTTAACTATGAGTTAGACATTTGAATTTTTTTGTGTATGAACTTAAAAAAACGTTGAAGTTTTTTTCAAAGCCATTATTATCAGATTTCGGTGTCCTAACAAAGGTGTGATTTATGGACTTTGGGAGAGTCAAGGTCTTTCACTCGCCAATATCCATTTATGGCCAAAACGGAAAAACTCGAACTCAATGCCAGGTGTGATTTACAGCTATAACTATCGCTTATTGATGTTGTGCATATAAAAATAAAGTTAGAATCATTTAGGGATGCAAATTAGAATGGTGAGAAGGTCCGTCATACATGCACAAGGGGAGGTGCTGCACCCCCTTAATTCGTCGTATCGAGCGCTCAATTCGTATTAGACCGGCATTCGTATTTGACAGGCAATTCGTATTTGGTCGGTGAGCAATTCGTATTCAACCAACTTGCACCCCCCCCCCCCCTGCTTGTGCATGTATGAGGTCCGTAGTACGGACCTTCTCAAATTTTGCATATACGGTTTCCGTCAGGGCTGCACGTGCCCTCAAATTTTGGTGGTGGAGAGCTAACGTGTCTCAGAATCCTTGTGTACGGACTCCGTACATGATGATTTTGATTTCACGTTAGCCACGACCAAAATTCGAGAGCACGTGCGCGGCCCTGAGAGAGGCCGTATGCGCAAAAATTGTAAAATTTCAAAACAAAAACAAGCGAATAGATGCATTAAATTGAAAAATTGTTTGCATTAATTAACAGAACATGAATCTTTGAAATTTTCCGCCATACAACTCGTTTTTTATTTTCTAGCGACAAAAGAAAGCCATCTTGTTATTAGGAAGAAAAAACGGTACTCTCAGAAAAAAATTTTTGAAAAAATCATCACGTTATTTAGGGTCCCGCAATCCTGGAGTCCTAACCATTCGGCCACCATGTTTTGCGTGGTCGGAACTTTTTTTTTGCAAAACGGTTCGCCGTGCAATCATTATTAGAAGTTTTTTACCTGAAACATTGCCAAAATGTCGAGTACTTTTCGGACAAAAGCCAGTTTTCACCGAAATATTATCGATGCCAATGCCGAAGTGTTCCCTTGGACCTGTCTTTCTCCCTTCTACCATTAGCTAAATTGTTGATATTTTTATACTAATTTTGCTCAAATTTTTCAAGGACCACTCCACTCTGAAAAAAGTTGCTTGTATTTTGAAAATTCATGAAATTTGGTGCATTTTTTGTTTTTATGGCACGTTCTGAATCGTTAATGGCTTCGAGATAATCGCATATGAAGTTTCGTCTGTGTATTACAACGAAAACATGAAGTCAAATCTCTGAATCAATAACAATCTGTATATTAAAAAGAAAATAATTCAAAATTCTTGAAAATTTAGAAAAAAATAAATACAACATTTTTTATAACTCGACGAGGCGAACAAAATGACACTAAAATTATCCAATTTGAAAATTGTTTTGGGTTATTGAAACGAAAACCCTGATTCATGTTTTTGTTTCAATGACCCAAAACAATTTTCAATTTGACTAATTTTGGTGTCATTTTATTCGTCTCATCGAGATATAAAAAATGCTTTATTTTTTTCCTAAATCTTCAAGAATTTGAAATTATTTTCTTCTCAATATACAGTTTTTATTGATTCAGGGATTTGACTTCATGTTTTCGTTGTAATACACAAACGAAACTTCACACGCAATTCTCTCCAAAACTACAACGATTCAGAATTTACAGTAAAAAAATGCTTCAAATTTCATGAACTTTTCAAATATGGAAACTTTTTCCCGAGTAGACTGGTCCTTTAATGTTACAACCTGGAAACCTCTTTTGGGCCTCAACCTAATTTCCAGATCAAGTGTTTGCCATTTTCCTGGGTGCAATTGCTCGAATCGTTCTTTGAAAAGTGGCACTCCCTCGTTTATAGGATCACCTTCATAAATTAAGCCGATCAACATTGTGCCTAAAATAAATTTACAGTCAAAAGCATAGCTTAATGGATAGCATCATAGACTTCGAGTTTAAAGACCCGGGTTCAATCCCCCTCGGAGCCAAATTTTTTTGCATTTCCCCCTTACTTTTTTCGTTTCAATACGCAAACGTTTGGCGGTAAATAGCGTTGCCTGGTTGCAAGAAATTTGTGTATTGAAACGAAAGAGGAAAAAAGTAATAGAGCCGAAAATTGGAGTGCTTACCATGACTATTTGACTTGACAAGATAACTTAATGAGAGACAAACATGCAACGCTTTTTGTACATCATAGACTGGCGAGATTAAGCGCCCAAATTTGGCTTGCGGATCACCATTCGAACTTAGATACATGTAATACCCGTCTGGAAATAGGTGTTTATATGAAAAAATCTGATCGTTGATACCAGTAGTGATGTTCAAAGTGATCAATAAGAGGGTAAGTGTGATAATAGGCTTAATGTGATACCGTATTTTTCCATAATTTTATGGAAAAATATGCTCTAAAGGCTTAGGCTTAGGCCTAACCTTAGACTTAAGCCTAAGCCTTTAGAAGATATTTTTCCATAAAATTACTTCAAACAAGTATCAGTTTTTGGAATTCTGTTGATTGCGTCTCCCCAGTGGGAAGAACCTCAAAATTTTTTTAAATTTTCGCGTCAATACACAACTTTTATTGATTCAGAAACGAATTGTCACTGCGTTCATGTTTTCGTTGTAATACACAGACTTCAAAACTCGCCAACTTCAAACGCGATTTTCTCGGCAACGATGAACGATTCAGAAGATGCCGTAAAAACAAAAAATGCTCCATTTTCATGAACTTTTTTATCACTGTTATCAAAATGCGTTATCTTCTCACTGATCACACCCTTCTTTTATCATGATCACTTTGAACATATCACTAGTTACCAGGTCTACCATTTGGGATCAAAGAATCAACGTGGGTTTGTAGACGCCTCCATTTGAGGGGTGCATTCGGGTCGGAAAAATATTCACATATGGAAGCATCTTCGAAGCTGCACCGCTCTTCGGTTGGCGAATCGATTATTTGTCCAAAATCTACAAAACAAGGATTGATTTTTTTGTTCTATTGGGTTGTTTCAAAAGCACGGATTTTTTATATGAATTTTGGGCCGGAAAATTTTTTTCTAAAAACAACAACATGCTCCCCATTTTTCATGAAATTTCCGAATATCAACACAAATTGGCAACTTTTTTGTCCTTCAAATATTTTTATGCACTCCTTGCACATTGTTGAAATCCTCACCAACTTCTGGAGTTTTGACAATTTCTCGTTGACTCCATGGGCTCTCTTGACCACCTGGCATTACAGTACGAAGAGAAATCTCATATTCTGTTCCACCCTCGAGCCCTCTTAGTATGGCACGTGTGACTTCTGTAGTCAGTTTCTTGTGCTCAAATGAACCTCTTGGGCCATATCTAAACTTTTATTTCAGTGATTGGAATTTAAAGGACAGTGGGAAAAAAAGTTGCCAAATTTTTGTTGATATTCGGAAATTTCATAAAAAATAGAGCATTTTTTGTTTTTACTGCATGTTCTGAGTTGTTGTAGTTTTCGAGAAAATTGCGTTTGAAATTTTTCATGTTTTCGTTGTAATATACAAACTTTTTGAATTTTTAAATCGATTTTTTAAATTTTGTAGCTATAAGTTTTTATAGCTAAATGAGCGAACAAAATGACACCAAGATTATCCAATTTGAATATTGTTTTGGGTTATTGAAACAAAAACATGAATCAGAATTTTCGTTTCAATAACCCAAAACAATTTTCAAATTTGATAGTCTTGGTGTCATTTTGTTCGTCTCGTCGAGCTACTCAAAAATCGATTTTTCCGCAAAAAATTCAAAGTTTGTGTATTACAACGAAAACATGCACACAAATTCAAATTTCAAATGCAATTTTCTCGAAAACTACAACGATTCAGAACATGCCGTAAAAACAAAAATGCTCAATTTTTCATGAACTTTCCGAATATCAACACAAAATAGCAACCATTTCCCACTGAACTGGCCCTTTAAGTACAAAAAAGTGATTTTTTAAGTACAAAAAATATTTATCTTTCAAATATGTACATTAAGAAAGGGAATAAAATTGGATTTCATAAAGAAATAATCCCTTTTCCGCATCATGCACACCAAAAATATTAAATAAAAAGTGGTTAATATCAAGGCATAATAAATTGTTTAAAATAAAAATTTGCACAAACACAAAAAACAAAACCCGAACTTAGAACTTTTAACATACAAAACACATCGCTTATAAACTCAAAGCGACGAAAAAAAACATGGGATAGCTAATATGAAAGGCAAATTCACAACATTGTAAAAAAGAAATTAGAATCGGCGGTAAAAATTACGAGATGATGTTATTAAAAAATCATCATTGTGACTCGAATCAATGAGATCGGCATAGTCAGGAGGGCCTGGAGTTGTTTGACCAACAGCCATTTTAAGGACTTCTTTGCCTTTGGCAGTTATTGGAGCTGTCTGAAATTTACAAGTTATAGCCCTTTATATAAATTGGCGGATGATGTATAAGGGTTTTGGGGTGTGAGAGGAGGGCGAACGGCTAGGTCAAATTTCACAAAAAATGGAAAATTTTGTGCCCCCAAGCGGGCAATTTTATTTTAAAATTTTCAAAAAAATTTTATAGAGCGAAAAAATCATTTTTGTGTGGTTTTTGTCAAAAATCCTGAACTCCTGGGGAAAAAAGCGGTCTAACTTTTTCAAATCAACGCGAAAACGTAATTTTTGGCGCATAATGGAGGTTTTTATAACCGGAAAATCGATTGGCGATAATTTCAGGAGCAAAAAAATTTTTCTGACCCACCTACCCCAGGATTTTTTATTCATTAATAAACAAAAAGGTAGTACCTCATGGTAAAGAATGAGATCATATAAAGCCTTATGAACAATTTGATTCGTTCCAAGGAACTGATAGCCTTCGGGAATTTTCTCAATGAGAAAATGTTTCGTTTGACCATCGCTAACCACATAAGACACCGTATAACCCCATATTCTTTCGGAAACTCGTACAAGAAATGCACCACTTGGCTTATCCGCTAGCAAATTCTCAGCTTCTGCTCTTGAGAGAATTCCTAAAAGCATGAAAATAAAATTTTCGAAGCATAAAAATGCTTCCTTTGATCCTGATTAATGTTATAATATTTTCTAAAAGTGCGTCGTCATCTATTCCGAACTAGTACTTGACTTTAACCAGAGGGGCCATCATATTTTCAGAAAAAAATCCAAGTGTACAACGTCCCTAAGACCCATGACAGTCCCTATTTGAACCAAATACATTCATCAACTCACCATGAAACCAACGAGCAGGCAAATTTGTTTTCGGATCCAACCCAGTACCGTTTGGAAGCTCTTCTCGTTTATACCATTGGATAATCGCCTGTCTACTCTTTGGTTTTGGAGGTCGAGGTAGATTTTTCCTAAACAACACACTGAATAAAATCATACAGGGTGAGGGGGGGGGGGTGATCCAAAAAACCGTACATTTGCGTTTTTTTGGCAAAATTTTTTTTTCAAAAATCACCTAAATGTATTTTCATGCAAAAGGGGATAAAATAATAAAGTAACAAAATTTTTGAGATGAAACAAGTATTCTATATTGTATTTTACAACTTACATAGCTTCCTTGATAGAAGTTTTACTGTTGAGCACAGGTAATAGCGAAGTCGAAGTCCTCAAGTTTCTATGTTGTTCTCTAGCACGTTGTGCGATCAATCGAATCTGCTCCTCGTTTTCTTTGATTTTACGGTTTTGTTCCTCCCAGAAAAGCCTTTGTCGTTCCGTTTCTTCACTGGCTTCCTGGTTCAACCGCTCTTTCTCTCTTATCATTCGTTCATATATCTCGGATTGACGTTTTTCAATTTCATCATCAACACTTGCGAGTCGACCACGAATATCTCCCCGCAGTCTTATATGATCATTTCCATTCGTTAAAATCGAGTTTTGAGCCTCCTTTCGAATAGGATGGGAAATGGGCTCTTGGTTGGCTGATCCATTGGTTAACGAAGGTGGTGGGAGGCTAGTAACTTCAACACGATCAATAATTCTAACAGCTGGAGTAGTACTGTTTTGGTCATTTAAAGGAGCTACATTTCCAGGTATATAGGATCTCGTAGACTAAAAATAATGTCAGTTACTCAAGCGTGATCAATTTTCACAAGAAAGAAAAGCACAACGAATTACAGAATGTATCAAAAATCGAATTTGGGAGGTTTTTTTGAAAATTTTCGGGTCAAAAAAACATTTAAATCGCACAAATTCTGGTTTTTTATACATCTCGTAATGATTTTTTCTTTCTTTCTCAGGATATATTTTACCTGAACAAATTCGTTGTCTAAAGGTTTGGATCTGTGTAAATGCGCCGGTCGCGCAGGAATTGGAGGTGGTCCATTTACTGGCCGTTCTACTACATTCTTGGAAACGCCATTAACATGATTTTGAATATTTTCCGTATCTAAAATCGTATTCACATTGGTCATTCAAAAAAACTGACTTTGACGTCCGTTCAATGGTCTCGCATAAGCAGAAGCTGGTTGAACAACAGCAGTAGCTTTAGGATCATAACTTTCAATAGCATTATCTGCATCTTCATATAAAGACAAGGTCGATCTCTAAAACGAGACATTTGTAAGTACTGTAAAGTTTAATTACTACATTAGCTGTCTGACTTGGCCCTTCACTATTAATACCCATTTGCCGAAGCTCGTTCTTTAAAACTTGTTCATCCAAAGTTGAATCATTTCCAAGCCCATCGTTAGAAGTAAGTGAAGCGTCGAGCACCTGAAAAAATTTTTATCATATCTCTTATAGTATTTTGGTGGTGTTTGTTGTGAGGAACGCTGTCACCCAGAATTATGGTAAAGTTTTTGGATGTTGTGATCAAAAGAAAAGTTGTTTCTGGTGGCGTATAGGCGTATTTAGTGTGTATTGAGTTTGTTGTTTGATTGTGGGTTGAAATGTTGAACTTTTTTGGTAACTATAGAGTGGTGCTGCATTTTGGGGTGGGGGTCTTTTCTATAGTCACGTTTATATTTTCAGTAACGTTGAAATAAGTATATAAGAAAAATAAAATATTAACAAAGGCCGGATGTTGTGCGTTTTGTGTTGTTTGTTTTTTAATTGTTGTATGACAATTGGGGGCATTTGTTCAGCATTGAACAAACCTCATTCTCAGCAATTTCACGGGCTTTTTGTTTCGCTTCTTCTTCCCAAATTTGTTCAATAGTTTTATCATTAGGATGATCGCCCATTACCCAAATCCAGACCTCGCCATCTCTCCCGGTTAGCCATCTTACACGTCTGCCCTCTCTTTTTGGCGGCGTATTCAACCTTTCCATTCGCTCGAGTTTCTCTTCATTCAATTGCCATCGACGAAGCTGCTCTTCGCGCATTTTAATAAATAAGGTCTGCTTCTGTTCTTCATCTAGCTGTTCCAGCAGCTCCGGCTCAACATACATCTAAAAAATCATAAATTAAGCAGTTTACAGGGAGCGGAGAAGTCCTGGCAAAGGATGTATGAAGTCTTGACATAAGTTGGTATGAAAACTGACAGTAATAGTTTAGCATACGACCCATATTTTTTTCAAAAATTACTATTTTCATGCAATAATCGATTGCGTGTATCAAAAAAATTTTTTGAAAATTTTTTGCAAACTTGCCCCTTTTTTGTGCACCTTGTATCAGAAATCTCCAGCAGCAATACGATCATAGATGAATCACCGACTATATTTCGTAGACCCAAAAAGAGAAATAGTGGTATATATGCATGAAAAAACGAATTTAAAAAATGGTAAAAATCTCATTGGACGATTAAAATTTTCATAGGGCGGTCGAAAATTGAATGAAAGGTTAAAAATTGATGGGACGGCTAAATTGCAATTGAGCCCTTCTTCATCTCACCACAAATAAAAATTACCTTATCAAGAATTTCTTGTAGCAAACTCATTGTAATAAGTAAGTAGCACAAATTAAAAAATTCCAAAATGAATTCGTGTTACATACCTAAAATTCGACTATATCTACTTTAAAAGTTTAAAAAAATCAAACAATTGAAAATAAAAAATTTTAATTTCGAAGATAAACAAATTTTTGACACGATAATAATTTCATAACTTCAAAATTGGGTAGAAAATCGATTTTCAGCTCAAAATTGGGTAGAAAATTGATTTGTCAGTTCAAAATGGGGTAGAAAATCGATTTTTCAGCTCAAAAGTGGGTAGAAAAATTGATTTGTCAGCTCAAAATTGAGTAGAAAATCGATTTTTCAACTCAAAATTGGGTAGAAAAAGTGAAGTATACATAAAACCAGTCTAGACCGTCAAAACCTTAGTAAAACAAAGAACTTTTTACTTTGAAGATTGAATATCATCGAAGTTTCGGCTGTTGAACATAGCAATGGATGGCACGGATTCAAGTGTACGAAAGTATTCTTTTCGATAATAAAACATTTTAAACTTCTAATAAAAGATCAGGGGGAAGAAAGTTCAGGGAACTTCAATTGTTGACCGCAAAGTTCGGGAATCAAGATAACAATTTTCAGGGTGTCTTCAATATTCCAATGGAGGGCGCTCTGAAAATTTATCACCTTGAGTCCCCGAACTTTTGATGGTCAACAATTCCTATTCCCCCGAACCTTTGTCAAAATTCCCCCAAACTTGTTCAACCACAGGGTGAGCCAAAAAAACCGTACTTTTGCGTTTTTTAAATGCCCATTTTGGCCTCTAGGAAATTTGGGTCTTCCTTCCGCAGGTTTTTTACACTTTAGTATTTTAAGCATAAGGGGGTGCGACCATTTGGGAGAAAAATTTTTTTAGTAAAAATCGATTTTTCAGCTCAAAATTGGGTATTTTCGCATGATTTTACCCTAATGGGGTAAAATCATGCGAAAAATTAATTGCGCGCATTCCCGAAGCGTGAAAATGCTTCCTTAACCCTGATTCAGGGAAATAGATGTGTGTATTGAAGCGAAAATCGAAAAATGTAGGTTTTCTTGCCTTAAAATCATCTTTCTGGGGATATTTTATGCGGGAAATCGATTGCGCGCATTTCCGAAGCTTGAAAAGGTCTCTTTGACCCTGATTCAGGGAAATGAGTGTTTTGTATTGAAGCGAAAATATGCAAATTTTAGATTTTTCTTCTAAAATCATCGTTCTAAGGGTTATTTTATGCAAGAAATTGATTCAGCACATCACCGAATCGTTGCGGTAGAAACATAATTTTTCAAGAACGATGGTCAATGATGCATTTTGACGCTTCGGAGATGCGCTGAATCGATTTTATCGCATAAAATTACCCCCAGAAAGATGATTTTAAGGCAAGAAAACCAAAATTTTTCGATTCAATACACACATTTATTTCCCTGAATCAGTGTCAAAGAAGCATTTTCAAGATTCGGGAATGCACGCAATCGATTTTTCGCCTAGAAATTACCCTAAAAAGTCGGTTTTTAGAAGAAAATCGGAAAAAAATTTTGTCGCCCACAATTAATAAAATTTATGTCTAAAAGATTTGAATGCCGTTTATCAGTTGCTTGTTAATCATCGAGTGGTTATTAAGGCTAAACAAGCATCGCTCTTACTTGTTCAATCAATATTCGTTCGTTGATTACATTTATTTAAAAAAGCCGTTTCTTTGACATTTTGTATTAATTTGCATCTTTATATCAACAGTTAGAGCTTAAGAAAGGATATAAGTTCGGGGACACTCAAATTTAAGAAAAATTGTAGGGGGTCAGGGAACTTAAAAAATTTTTTGGGGTGTCCCCGAACTTTTGTCAGGTGTCACCGAATTTTTATCGGTCTGTCTTCGAACTTGTGGTAGTTTGTCCCCGAACTTCCCCCCCCCCCGCTGATTGTTTCTTATATTTGCATAATGCATTATAAACGATAACATTGCAATCGCCTAGGTTATTTTCATTATTTTTTCTCATCGATTTCGAAAGAGAGTCTAACTGTCGCCCACAATTAATAAAATTTATGTCTAAAAAATTTCAACGTTTTTATTATCAGTTGCTTGTTAATTAACGAGTGGTTATTAAGGCTAAACGAGCATCGCTCTGACTTGATCAATCAATATTCGTTCGTTGATTACATTTGTTTAAAAAAGTCGTTTCTTTGACATTTTGTATTAATTTGCATCTTCTTTATATCAACAGTCCAACAGTTGGAGCTTAAGAAAGGATATGGCATCGATTCTTCCATTTCTAAAAAGTAAGTTTCATAGACTGTATTTAATACACAAAAACATTTTGCTCTAGAGTTCTTTATATCATCGAGTTCCGATGAAGATGTTTCGAAATACGCAAAGCTTTTGGACGATTCTCACGTCAATCAACTCAATTTTCCAATCAGCGACAAGAAATATCAGTTTAATTTAGAAGATCTACAACGTGAAAAAGTCATTTGTGGGAATAATAATGCAATGGTCGTACATTACATATTTCGTCCACTAGAATTTTCACTAGTTGTTAAAACTCTACACATTCCGATAGATCAAAGAAAAGTTAACGAGGAACGATTAAAAACATTAATCGAAGAAGTGAAAATACTTCGCAAAATTTCTCCTGGTCCTAACATTACCGATTTCTATGGCTATGCTATAGATGGGGAAAAAATATGGATTTTTATGGAGCTTATGGAAGCGTCACTTGAAGATTTGTATAAATATTTTCATGAAAAAATATATAAAAAGGATATATTTTCTAAGAGAATTGTAATACCAGAGAAAGTGGTCAGCGTTATTGCTGTTAGTATATTAGACGCATTAGCGTTTTGCAAAGAACAAAGGGTAACGCATCGAGATGTAAAGCCAAGTAATGTGCTTGTAAACAAGAAAGGCGAAATAAAACTTTGTGACTTTGGACATTCAAAGATATTGGAATCGGGTAAGCACCTTTAAAAAATTTTACATTATTTTCTAGGATCCACGGCAAGCTCGTCTAAATGCACATTGCAGTATCTACCGCCAGAAAGATTCGAAGATGACCAGCCAGAGGGCTATGATGATCAGACTGATGTTTGGAGTCTAGGAATCACTTTAGTCGAGATTGCCTATGGAGATATTCCGTATAATATTAAAGGACTTCGACCAAATGAAGATTACGCCAAAATAAGGAATATCATTCAAAATGCGAACGGTGACGAAATTATCAGTCGCTGTTTTGATGAAGATTATTCGGACGATTTACGTTATTTTGTAAAGTCTTGTCTAAAAGAATTAAGCTCAAGACCAAGATATCCACAACTCATGGAAACAAATCTGTATAAATTATGTGATGAAGATCCGATTAAACCATTTTTCGATAAAGATTGGTATAAATCATTTGTCGCTAAAAATACCATGGAGTTGTTTATGAATATTTATTCGGTAATTAGATAATCTACATGCAATGCTTCGCACATAACGTAAGACTAACTTGTTTAATCGTATATCAAAAACCTTTAAGTATGTTTTTGTGCAGTTTTTTAGATTAAAGCCAAGGTAAAATAGAGCCAGAGTCATCAAGAATGATTGAAATTCGCATAAAGTAACATAAAAAATTTTAACCTTAAAGGTTTGTAAATCAATTTTTTTATCATAGAAACACAAAAAAGTTTTGCTTGATATTCTGGTAGATCTTAAGCCCAGCTTTTAACAGACATAAAAAACGCCCTATCTACCAGAATATAAAAAAATTTCTAGCATATTTCTAAAGTA
Organism: Acrobeloides thornei; assembly: GCA_034699885.1. Lineage (NCBI taxonomy): Eukaryota > Metazoa > Nematoda > Chromadorea > Rhabditida > Cephalobidae > Acrobeloides > Acrobeloides thornei. The sequence continues at coordinate 19,876 of JAQGCP010000120.1, forward strand.
AAAAAATTTGATTTGCAAAAATTTCAAATTAAAAAAATTTTTATGTTAATTTATGCAAATTTCAATCATTTTTTATCATTTTAGTTCTATCTTATCTTGGGTGTCGTCCAAAAACCACACAAAATAATTAAAGGTGCTCGAGATGTGATCAAATCAAGTTGGTTTTACATTATGTAAAGGAGCTTGTATTTAAAAAGATATTCCTTTAGGAATCTCTAAATATCGAGAAGAATCCGTTGGATGCGAATGCTTATTTCAACAGAGGAAAATATAGCGGAATGCTTATTTCAAGACATGCACAAAAGAACGAAGGAAAATATAATGAAACTATAGCGGATTTTACAAAGGCTATTGGATTGAATCCAACCTATGCAGATGCCTATTACAATAGAGGAGATTTACAAATAAAATTAGAAAATTACAATGAAGCTATAGCAGATTATACAAAGGTTATTGAATTAAAACCTACTGATGCATCTGCTTATAACTTGAGAGGAGATCTACAAAAAATATTAGGGAATTACAACGAAGCTATAGCAGATTATACAAAGGCTATTGAATTGGGTCCAACTGATGCATATGCTTATTACATGAGAGGAAATCTACAAAGAGAATTAGGAAAATATAATGAAGCTATAGCAGTTTTTACAAAGGCTATTGAATTGGATCCAACCGATGCACATGCTTATTACAAGAGAGGAGATGCATACGAAAACTTAGGAAAATATAATGAAGCTATAGCGGATTTTACAAAGGCTATTGAATTGAATCCAACCTATGCAAATAATGCTTGTTAAAGTTCTTCTCGTACAAGGTTTATTTTATTTTTTATTTGTCATTTGCATATATACAAAAGACATTACAACTACAAGGGCAGGGCACTAACATGTAGAGGCAAAGAAATTTTAAAGTAAAGCGTATTTAAGTCATAAAAGAGAGAATAGAACTTTTTTCTTATACTGGAGTCTGGTAATAATTGATCGATAGGCAACGATCTTAATAGTCGCTTAAATTCATTTAAAGTTTGAGCTTTAACAGTTTCTGCAGATAGACGGTTCCAAACCTTAACAATGCGAAAGGGGAAAAAGCTAGACACAACGGAATTTTTAGGCAAATATGGAAACTTTAATGCAAAATTAGAAAAGCCACGAAGTCTGTTATCATAATAGGAAAAATAATCATGAGATTGTAAAGATGTATGATTGTGTCAAATTTTATAAACCATTATCAAGTCAGAAATGAGACGGCGGTATTCTAAGGTTTCGATATTAAGAAATTTACACGTTTTTTATTGTCACATAAAGGTAAACGAGCGCGAAGGAATATATGTTTTGTGAATGATCTTTGAACGTCTTCAACAAGAAATTGAAAAATACGTTTTTTATAGTATACTTATATATGAGTAAAAATACTTATTTTTCAATTTTTAAGAGACGATATCTTGACTTTTCGAACCCAGTTCAATATAACAGAAGGCACAGTAAAAAAGTTTTTCTGTTTCATTGAAACCAACGTATACCCCCGTTTTTGAGGTCGCTGAACACGAATTTGAAGTCCTTTTTTCGATCTGACTTATAGTTTTTGAGATACGGCATATGGGCCTTATACAGATATGCCAAAATGTCCTAATTGAAACAATAGGCTTTATCTCAGCATAGTTAAATCCGTTTGAGATGGTTTTGGTGTCAATAGATAACCCTTGAAAAATGCTACAAATTTCATATAAAAACCATGTTGTGAAACTAATCGTTCAGGAGATATGCTAACTAATATCTATATAAGAGGTAATAATTTCAGGCCAAATTTTCACATTTTCGTCAAAATTTGAATTTGGCTGCATGGATCTGATTTCATTAAGAGAAACTAGAATATCTGGCATACAAAATGACACCTCGCTCATGTTCTAATTCGGGTTCTAAAAAATAGCTAAAACTGAAGGAGGTCAAAAATTGAACATTCTTTAGATTAGCGAAATTTGCCATAATTTATATATATTTGGAAAATTCATGAAAAATGGAGCATTTTTTGTTTT
>JAQGCP010000121.1:0-21903 GCA_034699885.1 Acrobeloides thornei
CAAGGGGCAAAAGTCTTGATATTTCAAAAACGTGTTTTCTCGACAATTCTGGACGAGAAAACACCTTTTCAGCGTTTTTTACAATGTCAGGAATTTTGTCCGCCTAGGCCAGGACTTTTGCCTCCCCCTGTACAATGTGGTGATTTTTGAAAATGTTTCAAAAGAAATGCAAAAGTACGGTTTGTTTGGCTCACTCTATTAATAGTTTTTGATCAAGTGAAAGGTGAAAGATAACCTGCGAATGGGTATGACGTGATGTAGCAGTATCAAATGATCTTTGATGTTCATAATTTTTAGGTGTGGGCGTTTTACGCTTATCTCCTCCTCCACCAGTTGTGCTTGATCGAGATTCCGTGCTTGCATTTGATGATAAATCTGCTTCGATGTTGTCCGGTTTTTTTATCTGTACATTTGTACCATTTGTTTTAGTTGGGGCTGATGTACTAGCAGGGTTACGTAGACCTTGAAAATTGAAATTTTAGTCATAGTATAAAACATAAACGACTTTATACAACTTCAGGCGATTAGAATAAACGGGTGGGGGACTTTTGGGACTACTTCGAAAGAGGTGGCATAAAATTTTTTTCGAAAAATGTTCCATCTAGGGTAATTTTTAGCGTAGAATTCGAATTTCACGCTTTTAAAGCGCGAAAATGCTTTCCTGACCTAGTTTTGAGACGCACATGTTTGTACATATGTCTTATTTTACCGCGCACGACCACGCAGGGATGCATCCATAAAAAACTATAAAAGCGATTGCTTTTCTCGACTAGTATGGCGGCCAAAACGCTCGCAAATGGACATTTAACCGCGACGCTTGTCGAAATAGGAATACGAAACCGGTAATTGGCTACAAGGTTGGAACGTTATTCAAAAGTGCCAAGCTTGATCTGGGTCTTATACCTTCTCTACTACTATCTGCACCAACGACTATCTTCAAGAATTTATGTGGCACCAGGAATTCGGCACCCTCATGTCCTCTTCAACTTCTGGTCTCAGATCGAGGCCTTGTATCCATGCGAGCAATAAAATTAACGGACAACTTTTCATATCCCAACGGCTCTCTTTAGGGCCATAACCGAACAAGAATCATGCGAATTTTTATACAAATCCCGAAACTGGGTCAAGAAAGCGTTTTTGCGCTTTAAAAACGTGAAATTCGAGTTCTACGCTAAAAATTACCCTAGATGGAACGTTTTTCGAAAAAATCTTAACCCTTATGTTTGGTCACCTCTTCCGAAGTAGTACCAACTTTTGCGCCATTACATATGCGCAACGACACTTGCGCGCACCAGACAACTACACTTTAACATTTGCGCGCCAATAATTGCGCAACTTTTACTTTGTTGTTTGTTAAAATATCTGACAACAAAGTTCGAAAATTTTAAAAACGGAAAAGGGAGCAAACGTAGAGTACGCAATTATTAACGCCCAAATGTCGGGGCACAAAAATCTAGTGCGCAAAAGTCCGGTGCACAATTGTTAGCGCCAAGATGTCTTTGCTCAATTATTAGCGCCCAAATGTCGGGACGCAATTATTAGCATGCAAATGTCGGGGCGCAAAATTAGGCACTATTACTTTTTTCACGTTTTTTCATGCAATTTTTTAAAAGTAATAGTTGATATCGTGCGGAAAAGGGCTCTAGGAACTTCCACAGCAAAAAAGCTTTGTTGTGGAAGTTCCGCTTTTTTCATTGTGGAAGTTCCGCTTTTTTCGTTGTGGAAGTTCCGCTTTTTTCGTTGTGGAAGTTCCGCTTTTTTCGTTGTGGAAGTTCCTAGAGCCCGGAAAAGTGAAAAAAGTAAGCGTGAAAATAAACGTGGAAAAAGTAATAGTGCCCAAAATTAGCGTGCAAATTTCGAGGCGCAATTGTTAGCGCCCAAATTCCGGGGCGCAATTATTAGCGCGCAAATGTCGGCGCATAAAAATCTGGTGCGCAAAAGTCCGGTGTGCAATTGTTAGCGCCAAAATGCTGGAGCGCAAATGTTAAAGATCAATTGTCTGGTGCGCATATGTAATGGCGCAAAAGTCCGCCACCCGAATAACCCCCCCCCCCCCCAAATTGTATAAATGGTCTTATGGGAAGTTATTTTACCTGGTGGTCGATAAATTGCCATTGGTTCACGCTTCCCTTTCTTGTTTTTAGGGTCGTTTGGTGGTGTTTGAGGGTCGTCCATAATTAAAAATTCTTAAATCCACTAGAACGATTGGAGTTTTTAATAATATGAGTTTGAGAAAAAGTTGACCAAAACGGCGTAAAGCCGTGCTATTTATTTGCTCGGTCCGTATAAGCGAAGGTTCTTAACGAAATCGTGCACGATACTTTCGTACGTGCGTATGGAAAAGCTGTTTATGTTCAAAGTTTTTATGTAACAAAACGAAAGTTAAAAAATGGTTGTTATTAAATCTATTTATTTGCAACTGTTATGTACATTTTTAAAATAAAAATTCTATAAAATTGTTTATTACAAGGGGGCAAAAGTCCTCGGCTAAGGGGCGGTATTTCCTCGCCTAAGGGGCAAAAAATCTTTACCTAAAGGACAAAAGGCCTCGCTTAAGGGGCAAAAGACCTCACCAAGAGGGCAAAAGTCCTTGCCAGGGGGGCAAAAGTCATAAGGCGGGCTCGTTTTTGCCCGATCAGGAAATGGATGGGTAATGAGGCTTTTCGGCATTAGGCCTTTCCTTAGCGTTACGGACTGTCCTTACAAGACTTGACCCTAATTTTCTATTTTTCACTCTAACGGGTCTAAATTTAAATTTTCACTCAAACGAATTTTTTTTAGCAAACTTGAAAATGGAATCAAGCCGTGATCGTGGAATGTTGGTCGTCCCTATGCGTTTATATGCTAACTGGGAAGTCGATAGAGCTTCATCAAGTTCGATTCAACGGTAGGTTTTATTAGATCTAGTAACCTTTACAGCCAGATCCTCGAAGAAAATTTTCTCGCAAACTTTTGTAGTAAAGACTCTTATAGGGTAATGGAAAGCGTTTTCAAGCTCCGGGAATGCGCGCAATCGATTTCTCGCATAAAATTACCCCTAGAGTCTTTTTTAAATTTGCGGAAAATTTCTGATTTGGCTGTAATGGTTACCTCCTTTAAAAAACCTGTATAGAGTGCTCTCTATGGTGATTAATAAATTGGTTCTTTTCAAATCTTTGAAGTCGGAGAGCAACATTGTGATTGCAGTTCGTCTTCAAAGCAACAAGAGAACTTTACGAAGTAATGATATTGCTTTACCAATTGTAAATAGTGACAGATTGGATCTTATGTTGGATATTTCTTTTACGATTCAGGTTGATAATCTAGAAATTTGAAAAATATCTGTTTTTTAGTACTCTCATATTATAAAACGGAAGTCGAATATTGTTCAATTGCTTATACAGAGAAGGAAAAAGTATAAAAATCGTCAGATACCAGGATTTAAGACCTTAGCTATTGGCTATTTGAATTTGGATGAAGTACTGCAACAAGGAGGGCATAGAGAAGTCGTCATGTGGGACACCAGTATGATAAAGAAAACTGATGATCTAACCGGTAGGCATGGCAAATTTTGAGCTACTACTACCCACGGGGGAGGGGGAGCCACTCACGTGAAAGATGGAATTTTACTCTTTTTGAAATAGGATCAATTTTCTGCCAAGGGTAATCATGCTTCAAAACCTATCTAGTTTTTCTAGTTTACATTTTTTATTTGTTTTCGTATTTAAAACATAGAGCAACCCCCAGAGAATAATCGTAAGTATCGGTTTAAATTAAAACGTTCTCTATAATTTTCTATGATTTTTTAAAGTTTGAAAAACATCTCATTTTTGCCAGAAAATTTATGGGTGTTTTTTTGATATGTCGGCACAAACTTTTTTGCCGTTTTTCTATGGATTGAAATATACGTGGTGTAGTAGCTTCCAAATTGTGTTGATGTGTAATCATGTTTATAGAACTTCGTGGTGGTGTTATATACATTTCGAATTGCCAAACTCAAGCGGTTGATGCCGAACAAGACCTGAAGTGGAACAAAGGTACTGGCACAAAAGAAGGCGGCACCTTGCTAAGCGAAGAGGAAATCGATGATGATTCGAGTCAAGAAGAGAGCGACTATGATACAAATGAACAAAATGAATTTGATCGAACGCCTCGGCTAGCCGAATCTTCAAAAGGCCGTTTACGCACGCGAAAGAAGATTAACCAGAAGAATATCAAACAAAAGATTGCCTCACTTCTACGGCGATTCAAACTTCCTGATGAGGACAATGTAAATTGACGACCTTGACGATTTTTATCAGAGAGCTTTTTTTAGGCTGTGCTAACAGGTGATTCACCTTCAAGAGTTTTACATCCCACTGCCAAGGAACTGGAAGAGATTTTTGAAGAATTGGAAAATTCTGATTCTGGGCCGGAATTGGAGCCGGATAAAATGAGTATTGTTAGCAATCCGAGACCAGGCTTGAGGCCATATTTTGGTGGGTCGAAGACGGATATTTTACCTCCGATTGATGATCAATGCGTGAGTTGATTGAAACCCCTTTATAGGGTAGCCGGAAAACCCACACTTTTGCGTTTTTTGGTGAAAATTTTTTAACAAAATGCATGAAAATACCCATTATTAGGTGGTTTTTGAAAAAAAATTTTGAAAAATTTTCATCAAAAAACACAAAAGTGCGGTTTTTTTGGCTCACTCTGTATAGTTATTACTTTATCTATTTTAGATCCCATCGGATGAAAGCTCGGACGAGCAAGAATTAAGTTCGGAAAATGAAAACCAACACGAAGAAATACCTTACTACCTAAGCCGGTCCCTAGCCCCCGACTTCTTGTCTTCCGACATGGCCTCTCTTGGAAATGGCGACACTGGTCCTGAAACTTCACGATCCCAAAAAAGTCGCGGCGAATTTCATCGTCTTTCTGGAAAAGATCGAAAGAAAGTGAAGGAAGGAAGCCCTGAACGAATGAGGGCATCTACCACGTTTGGCTCAATTTCTGCCACTGAGCCGAAGACGTCACTCCCATCACACAGCCCATCCGTAGTATTTGCGTCAGGTAGAAAAGAAGCACCAACTAGTCATCTTTCAACGACCTTCGTCGATAATATGCTCACTCAGCTGGATGATTCGAAATCTTTTATTGCACAAAATGTGTGGATATGCTCAAGTTCGGATCTACCATGGATCGCCAAAACCGACTCCAGCCAGCTTCGAACATTGCGCTTGATTGATTGCAGCTCTTCGTTAGATGTGCGAACAGCGATGCAGACGATTGTTGGGAGAATTCAAAAATTCTGCAATTCCAATTCAATTTCCCCACCGCAAACGTTAATTGGCGTACTGGGAACTGACCGCTTAGTTGCCCATCTCCTTCGTGCCTATGTGGACTTGCTGCAAAATAAGTCTTCTCAAGATTGGCTTCACTATCTTCGCTTCGCCTTGGTTGTGCCACCCAATTCTGTGGTCGGAAGATTGCTATCTCAAGTTGGTGACGGTGCCCAACTAGAAACTTCATGGCGCTCTCTCTCCAAATTGGTTAATGAAATAGGAAAGGATGGGTCGAAATTTGCCGTGAATGAAATAACAGGAATCGAGGAGTGCTTATTGGCAATAACAAATTTGACGTCACAGAAGAAGCAAGTCGATTTGCCAATTGGAGAAGTGATGTTACAACTAACTAGTCATGAGGCATTGTTGGCGAGTGGAGAGGAGAAAGAAGGATCACAGGTTGGTAGCAGAAAAATTCGTAAAAAATTGAAAAATTTATCAAGAGGAAGTATTCTAAATAAGTACCAGTTGTAATGAAAAATGGATTTTTAGGCATTTGTTCCATTTCTTTCGGAGATTCACTTGGGCAATTTGGATGAGCTGAATTCGCTGTATTATATGAAAAATTCGACTGAGGAAGCAGCAGAGCAAACTTCTTCAGCTGGTGCAGCTTTTTCACCGCCTGCGTCGCCTTCTGTTAATAAGTATGTTGCTCATACAGAGGACAGTCGGACCCAACCAACTCACTCAAATGGTTTAAATTTAGGAGGGACCTCAAAGTCAATTTTTTTTAAACCAAAAAATTGTCGTGTTTTTTGAACTTAGCCTCAACTTTAAGGCCATTTTTCGAGAAAAATAAAAAATTTTAATGATGGTTTTCGAAATCCTAGTTACGTCATTGGTCGGGGGATCCCTTACCAATGTATGATGTTGTTGTTAGAGGGGATTTACATTTGCTATGTTATACACATTTTTTTAGGGCTCATGAATACAAAGAGCTTCAGATCGAATATTGGACAACGACGATGGCGACAACTTCGTATCCCCACATGGGCACCTACGAATATCCATCTGGTTCAAACTCGATGTCTTATCACCCAAAGCAGCAAATTTCCGAATCTACAAAGCCCGCCGCTGGTGGTGGGAAGTTTTCATTGAAAGCTACTGTTCGAACACTATCCATTGCCAGAGAACCAATGTCAACTTCGCTTTCTATGTTGTTTGTGAAGGAGCGGAAGAAAGACAAAGTGCTCCAAAAACTGGGAAGGAAAACTAAACCTGTAAGTGTGATTTTTCGTTTTTGCAGAAGTGCATAAATACCGGCGCAAAGAGGAAGCTTCCCTTCAAGTCTGAAAAATTTTTAAGGAATTTTTCAAAAAATTCTAATCGGATACTCCCAATCAGTTACTATGACCTCTTTTTCTTCGTGTTATTAACTTTATAATTTTTAGCGAGGCACAGATAGCTTCTACTCGCAAAGCCGTGTTGTTTCAAGCGTAACTCGAATGATTTGTATCGGGAAGAACTCGGAGTTAGAAATCTCGATTGATGGTTATACATGGAAACGAATTAGCTTCTTTCAAATCACGTCCCAGTGGCAAACCCACGTCAAATATTTTCCTATCTCCATTGCTTTGAACAAAAATTAAAATTCGTGTATTTTTTTTGTTGAGATTTTTTCCATACCTACTGTATTATGATTTACTTATTGTATTAAATTTACGAATCTCGCTTGTGAAATCTTTGACTTATTTTCCTATTCATGTTTCTTTCTTTGAATATGTTTTTTTAAAAGCAGTACTTCCAAAAAAGGCATTTTTTAAAAATAAATTTCTTTGCTTTTAGCATTTATAGATATTTCAAAATGAGATTTTCTGGTCGTTTGATGTTTTGAAATTGGATATTTTGAAACGATTTTGAGGATTTCTCCGGAAATACACAAAGTCAATCCTGATAAAATCAAACTATTCGGCAAATTACCTTGAAAAAAATTACACTAGTCAGTCTTTGATTTCTTAATCAACTTCCGGCTGGAAGGAAGTTGATTGAAAAATTTCAACGACTGACTAGTAATTTTTTTCAAAGTAATTTGCCGACTAGTTTGATTTTTTAAAGATCTATTTTTTAGTTTTATAATAAGCCAAACTAGTCAGTAGGTTATCTTGAAAAAGTTACACTAATCAGTCGTTGAAATCTCTCTAGTATATGGAGAGTTGACTGTATAAATTGCGCTAATTTTTGGATACCTGTTTGTCTAAGCGATTTGGATAGTGCATAAGTGTCAAAATTTTCACGTGGGTAGCCCCTCTATTGTGTAGTAGCTCCTGAAAATCCTACTGATTGGGAGTCTTGTAAAGAAGTTTATCATATATTTAATGTTCTATTTTATAAAAGAATTTTAACTATGAATTGCACAATATTGCATTTTTACCTTTTGTATGTATACTGGGTCGTTCAGAAAGTTTGCGGACTTTACTTCTCACTTTATAAATATTCTTTATAAAAAATTTTAAATTATAAATTTTATAAAGAATATTTATAAAGTGAAAAGTGAAGCCTGCGAACTTTCTTAACAACCTAATAAAATGAGATTTTCTGTCTTTGAGCAAAATTATTTACCGCCCAGAGTTCTTGCTTACGTGTGTGCATCATTTTAAAGTGCTTTTTTGACTTAACTGTTTATAATTTGTGTAAATAAAATTTAAACCATCCTTTTTGTGTCAAAATTAGTAAAATACCAGATTGTGTAATGTAATTTCTTCATGATTACTTTTTTTTATTGGAATTTGGGATTTAGTATTTGTTAAAAGGTGTTGGTGTGCAGAAAACCTGGCTCATTTAAAAGGCTTATTTCGAACTTTCTACGTCCACATTCCTTTGTATTGTCGCGGGTTTAATACTATAATACGAGTTTCAAATGTTCCAATGGGTACAGAATTAAAAACTATGAAGCTGGAAGGTGAGATTTCAAAGAAATTTTATGCTCTTTTCACGCCGGAGTTGAACAAGTTATCTGAATTGTTTCAAAAGTATAATTATGAAATGAGGTAAGTGTTGAAGGTTCTGACGTCAAAAGTTCATGTTCTTTAAAGGATGGCCGGCGGCGCGGTGCGTGATTTATTAATGGGAATCCAACCGGCGGACGTCGATTTTGCGTCAAATGCAACGCCTACACAACTGAAGGAAATGTTCGAAAAGGAGAAAATTCGCATGTTGCACAAGCGTGGCGAAGAACACGGCACTATTACGTGTAGAATAAATGAGAAGGAAAATTTTGAGATCACTACATTAAGGTGAGCAAATGAGAAGTTGACAGGATTTTTGTTGGTTAGTTAAAAAATTTCTTGGAGCTACTTCAGCTCTTATACCCCATTGAACATGGTCTAAAATCGAAAAATTGTATTATTTTTTGAGATTTTCTCATAACTAGAAGCGTTTTTTTGCAAAATCAACATGTTTTCCGAAACGTTTTTCCGAAAAAACGCATCAAATTACCCCTAATAGAGTTATTTTTGAGAAAATTTTGATTTTAGACCACGTTCAATCAGGGTATAAGAGCCGGAGTAGCTCCAAATTTTTTGGTCGGCGGGTTACAAAATGGTTGGTATATGGTTTAAACACAATTATATATAGGGTCGATGTGGTTTGCGATGGCAGACGAGCAGAAGTTCGTTTTACAGAAGACTGGAGAGAAGACGCTTTTCGCCGAGACTTAACCATCAACTCTCTGTTTTTAGGTACTTGAGCATTTTTTTCTACTACTATCCAACTTTTCATTTTAGGACTCGATGGTACAGTATACGATTACACCGGTGGAATCAAAGATATCGAATTACATCGCGTGGCTTTTGTCGGAGACCCTGTTCAAAGGATTCAAGAAGACTACTTGAGAATATTGCGCTATTTCCGTTTTTATGGTCGAATTGCAAAAGAGCCGAATTTGCATGAATCCAAGACGATTGAAGCGATATCAAAGAATAAACAGGGCTTAGGAGTAAATGGGAGCTACTACACAATAAGGGGGCCACCCAATTTTGATCTCAAAAGTCAATTTTTGAGCTCAAAATTCAATTTTTCATTCAATTTTGACCTTCTCTGAATCAGGGAAACGTTTTTTCGCTTCGAAAATGTCAAATTCGGATTCCCCGCATGTTTTTACCCCTAGAGGGATCATTTCCAGAAAAATTTTCACATGAGTGGTCCCCCCCCCTATTGTGTAGTAGCTCCGAAATATCAACGGACTCAATTTTTGCTGGAAACTAGTACCCATCATTTCTGTTTAGAATGTCAGCGGTGAACGCATTTGGATGGAATTTAAGAAAATTGTTGTTGGTCGATTCGCCGCCGATATCATGGACCAAATGCTAAAAGTCTGCAAATTACATGCGCAGTTAGGGCTGGAAGAAAATTCCTGTAACTTAGATGAATTTCGACGTGTTTATGAAGCTTCTTTGCGCCACCCAACATATTCACTAGAACCCATGACGGTGTTGAGCACCTGCCTGACCGATTTCGACGGTGTTCAACGGTTTCATGACCGTGCAAAACTTTCCAATGCTGAAAAACATCTAGCTGAATTTATTGTAGAGCATCGAGCGGAGGCGCTTAAGAATAAAGAGAATATTCGATTTTTCCAAGATTTGCTTATGGATGAAATTTTTCTCTACGGATTTCGAGGTAGTCTTATGAATTGGTCAATTTTAACCGGAAAAAATTTTCTAGAATCATTTAAAAGTGTTTCAAAATGTTGTTATTTTAGAACCTGGTTCACAAGAACGAGTCATTTTGAATATGGTAGAGCTCATGAAATATATCGAATCTCCAGTGGAGATGCACAGCGAGATAAAAGAGTGGGTAAAACCGGAGTTTCATATTAATGGAATAACTCTTATGAATGCAGGTATGGTACACCACGCTTCCAGTGATGTGCAAGTACCGTTCGAATCAATCGGTACCAAATCCGGCATAGCGAAGTTATATAGAGTACTGTTCTTTAATCTAAAGGTACAGGATTCGAGTCCCGTGTGTGTATGTGACTTGCCTCGTAAAATAAGAGGGTCTGAAAAAAATCGTCGACCAAAGGTCGTCGAAAAATTGCGGCGGGGGGGGGGGCAAGTGTCCCTCATTTCTTGGAAAAAATTGGATGTTTATCCCCCTAATTTTGACCTTTTTTGAAAAAGTGACCCCTCCATAGTTGAGGGCCTGGCTACGCCACTGAGCATAAGTGACACCTAGGTTACACTCAGGTGACAAGTGTGACCATATCTGTCCTTTGAGTCACTTATTTGTCCCGTTTTTGTTTTTAAGATTTCATTCATCACGGCGTTTCTTGGCTTGTGGTGCAGTTTCGTCTAAAATATCGAATTTTTCGAGAAAAAATTGAATTTTTGGCTAAAAATCGAATTTTTGACGAAATATCGAATTTTTGGCCGAATGACATAGAGCTGGATTGGTGACACAGGACTTTCTTCATCAATATCTCGTTCCAATTTAGCGGGTAGACGATTGAGCATGTCGAAGTAGATTTCAAAGTCCACCTTGCTTGTATGAGTAGACGTGAATGCGGGACGTACTTGGAAGAGAATATAAGCCAGGATTTTTTGTCCATAGTAGTACCCATCACTACGCCATTGACGATACCGGTGCCAAGATTTTAAAATGAACGGTACCTCTGTACCATGCTTTTTTGGTACCGTTAGGAAAAGGTATTGTTACCTGTACTGCACATCACTGCCTGTTTCTATAGTGCATGAAACTTTTTTTCGTATTACAATTCTTTAGGAGTGAAGAAAGGTCCATCAGTTAATGCAATTCGCCAACATTTGTATCTATTATGGAAGAAGGTATTATTATTTTCATTTATAAATGTTTTAACGCTCATTTTTAGAGCGGTTACAAAATGTCAACGGAAGAGCTGCTAACGCATATTGATGATGAGATTCCAGCACCAGTCAAACCGAAAGCTCCAAAACCAAGGAAGCGAAATTTGACTTAACTTGTGATATTTTTTCCATTTGTTTTTACTATTACTATTAAATATATATTTTATTTTATCTCCTTTCATGTAATTGTTTTAATGCATCTATATTTCATATGTTTAATGTGATACCTATTAAAATTTACCAGCAGCGATGTAACTTTGTTCCAGGCTTGGAGTTTTTCAAAAATCATCATTTTTCGATACTATTCGACTTTAGGGGACCCATCTAGAAGTGCTATTTTCGCTTATTTCTAATCATTTCGAAAAATCCATAAAATCGAAGCGACAATCAATAAAACTAAAGGGTCCCCTTTTTGCCCAAATTTTTGGAAATCATAATGGTCCCCCGAGAAATCCTCAAAAACATATAAAAGTTTCGAAACATCAAACGACCCTCTTAGTACCCGTATTTTTTAAGTTAAAAAATCGGTTTTTTAAGTCATTTACTGTTATTTTTAGATAATGTCTTCAGAATTTATCTTGTCAGGTAATTGTATAGAAATGTATCGCAATGTTAAATAATCAAGCTTTGGCAGTATCGTTATTGGTTGTCTTTTTATACGAAATTCGGGTATTGAAAGTGTTTGAAAATTCTGGTTTTAATTTAATATTTAGGGCAAAGAAATTCGAGCACGCTATCCAAATACGATTATTCACCTTTTTGAACCCGCACAAGTATGCATTCACGTTTAAATATCAAATATAAAAGTCCTTTAGCAAGGTGGCATGCGTCCTCCAAATCGAATATTTTTACGACCGAATGTATTTGGACCATCTAAAGTCATTGAAGGTTCTGCTTATGTTCCAAATGAAATGGCAACATTTACGGGAAAATTGGTCACTCAAAAAGTTGAAACTTTTCATTGGAAACCAGAAAAATCTAAAATTTTTACTAATTTTTACATCAATTCAAATAAAAAGCCTTAAATTTGCATTTTCATAACATATGTAACATATAATACAATAAAATAAAATAACACAAAATCAATAAGATTATCAAGGAATGACAATTGATCAAACTAAAATTGGAACTAGTTAGATATCCCACTCGATTAGGTATCCCACTGAACGTAAAATTTTTCGGCAAAAATTTTTCATCATCTGAATCATTGACCCCTCTGAGGGTAATTTTATGCGGGAAATCCGAATTTCATATTTCCGAAATCTGAAAATCTTTTCCTGAATCAAGAAATGGCTATTTATATGACGTATGGCCAAATTTTTGACAAGAATCACATGAAGTTCAAAAAAGATGTTAGACAATAAAACAAAAATGACATAAACCGCATATTCATTTCCAAACATGGTGTAATGACGAATTTTAGCGAACAATTGTACACATAAACAAAAATACCAAAAAAGAATCTTCATTTCCAAACATGGTGTAAGTAAAAAGCGACCAATCGATACTAGTTCCAAAAATTTATAATATATACATTTATTAAGACGTCTGGGCATGTTTTGAAGCAAATTCGCGCAGCTTTTGCAAGTTTTCTGGATTCGTAGAAGGTCTTATCACATTCAATGCCATTTGGACATCTTCAAACGTAATCGAGCGAAGTTGACTGGGTGAAACTTTGGCTAGCTCTTCTCGGGTCATGTTTCTAAGTGGCACCATCGCAGCCTCGCGGCATAACGAGACAATATCAGAGTTCGAATAGCCTTCAGTGAGCTCGGCTAGCTTGCTGAAAAATAGTCGTTTACAGGGTGAGCCAACAAAAACTTTGCATTTTTTTGGTGAAGAATTTTCAAAAAACACCTATAAGGGTTATAATATTCATGCGAGAAATCGACTGCACACTTTCTCGCATGAAAATACCCTTTATAGGTGATTTTTGAAAAATTTTCGCCAAAAAAGTACGATTTTTTTTTGGTTTACTTTAATTCAGTTGGACTAAAACTGGTTTTCGTTTTTGATTTCCGGAATGTTTTTGAAATCAAGTTACGCCGGGTTGTTTCATCCGGTAAATCAATAAAAATTCTTCTAGTGAAGCGCCGCAAAATTCCTTCATCCAATTCTTGCGGCCGATTTGTTGCTCCGAGAATGAGGATTCGATCTTCTTGGCGACTCATAAATCCATCGAACTGTAGCAGAAATTCGGTTTTTACGCGCCGTGCACATCCATTTTCGTTATCGCTACGTTCAGCTAACATTGAATCGAGTTCATCTAAATAGAAATTTTTTTATCTTTCCCCTATACCTGAAAACTTACCCACAAAGATGATCGATGGCTGTCCATTTCGAGCCATTTGAAAAAGCGTCTGGACCATCTTCTCGGCTTCTCCCACCCACTTGGACATAATCGTAGCTGCGGAAACATTGAAGAATGTACATTTAGCTTCGGTACCTGCTGCTTTTGCCTGAAAATTGTTTAAATATGAAAGTTGGTAATCGTGATGTTCAAAGTGATAAATGAGGAGGGTAAGTGTGATAATAACGTTATTACAAAAATCGTTATCACTGTTACCAAAATGCGTTATCTTATCACTTATCGCACCCTTTCTTATCATGATCACTTTGAACATCACTAGCCGAGAATGGACCCACAAGCATAGTTTTTCCATTTCCCGGTGGGCCAAATAGCAAGATTCCTTTGCTAGGTTGTCGAAGCCCAGTGAATAGCTCGGGATTTATGTTCGGTAAAATCACAGCTTCTTCCAATGCTCGTTTGGCAATAACATGTCCTGAAAAAATTTGGATGTATACATGCAAAAAAACACAAAAAAGGTGCTATTCTCATCTAAAAAATGCTCAAACGCTTACCCATTGCGCCATCATTATTTTAAATAAGGTCTTAATAAAAAATAAAAGAAAATTTATACTTTCAATCGCAATTTTACCCACCTTAATCGAACTGATAGTAAATTTTTTCATATTTTACCGTTTTAGGGTATGAAGCAACTTTTAAAAATGATTTTGGTATAGGTTTGGATGTCACACTAGGTGACTGTCCACTGTAAACATAAAATTCCTACCTTCAATATCATCAAGTCTAATTTCTGTCAAGTCAACAATCGTATTCAATATTTCACGACCCATAGTTGAATTCACTTTTTTCAACAGTTTGTGTGAAATTTCTTGCTAAATTGTTCATCTTTACCACCAAAAAAATTTTTTGATCCGAATACCTTTGAAGAGTTATCCGATGAAATTGAAGTCGAAGGCACTCCATACGCTTTACTACTAGAGGGCAGTGTTTTGGGCTTTGAATTGAATCCAGTTCTTGTTACGTTTGGCAGCTTTGTCTCTATAAATTAGCTTGTTTATACGACAAAAAAAGCTATTTTCACTCAACACCTTTCGTATTCCTATGATTATTCTTCACTTGAGATTTTGAATCATTTCCATTTTCAACGTATGTCTTAATTTTCTCAGCACGGTCTAAATACTCTACAACTCGGGCTCTCAACGACTTTCTTTGCTCAACGTTCGGTTCACCTTAAAACAAAGAAAGATTTAATTTCTTGTTATTACAGATGCTTATCCTGATTCAGGGGAAGCATTTTTCGAAGCGGGAGCATGTTTTTCAGATTTCTCTCATAAAATGACCCCAGAAAAGATGATTTTCAGAAGGAAAATCCAAAATTCTCGTATTTTCGCTTCAATACACACTCTTATTTCCCTGAATCAGGGTTTTATGGAGATCCCTTGTTTCCAAAAATAGCTCTAACCTTTGATAACAGCTAGGAAATCTTCGATCCCACTTTGATAAAATTCCAATGCTTTGGCATAATTTTTAGCTTTGTCCGCTTCAGTTGCCAGCCGAATGGTTTCAATAGCTTTCAACTTTTTTGCATTGTTTGTCATAGTTTAATCAGTTGAAAATACTATAAAAATGGACATAATATATTATTTTTAAGTATCTGCGGCCCAAAAATACATCTAAAATCGGCATTTTTCACTCTTTTTAGATGAAATTTTTTTCAGTAGTAGTAAAGGAGTGTATGCTGAATACAATCCATTCGGTCTTTTTGAACGAAACTCATGTTTTCGTGCCAATATACAGATTTTTTTTAAAATCGTGGTTTTCAAGTATGTAACTTAATAAGAAAAATGTTGATATCTGGCTATAGAAGTCGATTTTTGACACAAATTTTCGATCTTACTAGGATTTTCCTAGACGGGGAATCGATTGCAAGCATTTTCGAAGCATGAAAAATTTATATACGATTTTCATTAGAAATAATATAATATTTTATACATGCACGAGGCATTAAGGAATAGAGGAGATAGGCGTACTAAGAATGATCTTTTTCTGATAAGGAAGCCTTTTTTGGGAGTACACTCCTGCAGAGGTACATTCCAGTGGTCAAAATTCCTTCAGATTCGAGTTCTTCATGCCAAAAAAAACGCGAATACAAAATTTCAGCCAATTTGAAGAACTTTTCGAAAATTCGAGTTTTCGTTCCCAATATTCTCCAATTTGGCTGAAATCTTGTATCCGAGGTTTTTCGGCATGGAGAACTCGAATTTGAATGAATTTTTCGATTTTGGTCACTGGAAAGTATCTCTACAAGGGTGTACTCCCAAAAAAGGC
This sequence comes from Acrobeloides thornei, assembly GCA_034699885.1. Lineage (NCBI taxonomy): Eukaryota > Metazoa > Nematoda > Chromadorea > Rhabditida > Cephalobidae > Acrobeloides > Acrobeloides thornei. The sequence continues at coordinate 15,765 of JAQGCP010000121.1, forward strand.
TTCCTAACAAAAATCACTTATATATTTTTTTTTCATGCCTCGAAAATGCGTGCAATCGACCTTGTATTCAGCATACACTCCTTTACTACTACTGAAAAAAATTTCATCGGAAAAGAATGAAAAATGTCGATTTTAGAAGTATTTTTTTTGGCAGCGCGGTTACTTATGAAACAACCTAATACAAAAATTATGAAATGAATAAAAAGAAAAGTGACTCCAATATTTTTTCAAATTTTGCGGGGGAAAATCCAAACGATAAAGAAAAAATTCGAACTTGTATGGAAATACGAGTAAAATTTTTCAATCAATGTAAAATAATGTTTAGCAAATTGAAAAATTTTCAGATCACAAATCAATTTTTAGCTCTCATACAGTGACGAAACCAAAAAAATATCATTTTTGTAAGACGTTTTTAGCCACTAAGACAAAGATCTGAGGCCAAATTTAATATACCATAATTTGCGTCTTTTCATCCCTAGCAGATGCAAAAAGACTTATCGAAAAAGCTTTTAACGGTAAAAAGTTATGAGGGTATCTTTGAACTTTAATTTTGATCTCCAAAAACACTTTTTGGGCTCTATCTCTACATTGGAAAAATTTTTTGCGGGTTTTTAGTACTCCCATTATGGATAACAAATTTGCGTATTTTTGGCCGAAATCGTAGAAACCAAGATCATACCCCTCTTCCTTGTTAGTGCCCTCATAGCAAAAATTAATATATATTAAAGTCGTAATAACGACAAAATACATAAGAATAACAAGAATGTAAATTCTTTATTAATAATACCAAAAAATAATAAAATTGTACAATTACGCAAGCCGCCAGTTCACTCAATTTTTGGCTTTTCTTCAGAAAGCTTTGATAGATCACCAAATAAAAGCTCGGCACGTTCCGGATCAACTATTTCATATTTATTTTTTGACAAATAGAGCACTTCATTGCTGGAATAGAATCGCATCGTTATAATAGGACTCCAAATATCTTTAGGTTGGAGCTCGGTCAAAGGAAAGACTTCAGAAACTTCCATATATTTATTCCGTCGATTCCCCCAAAATGACAGATAGCCAATTCTGATGAAATTATTGCTTGAATCCATTGAGATCACACCGATAATTCGATTATAGTATCTGAAAAGAATGTTATACTTTTTTACAGAAGGGCACTACCTCTTTTTTATAAAAGAGGTAGCGCCCTTCTCTTCCCCCACCAACAAAACACAAATAGTAATAGACAAGTATACCTAGTAAATAAAACCAATGCAATTGGTGCTAATATTGCTCCGGAAACTATACCAGCAAAAATTTCTGAATTGATCAAATTATTTTGAAGGAGATAGACAGAATAGGGTAATAAACAAGTACTTATTATGGTTTGAACAAGCTTAAAAATGGTTTTTCAATAATAAAAAAAAGACTGAAAAAACCTTCAATCGTGCCAAAAATAGACAAAATCCTATGCCATGAAACCGATAAACAGGAAACCTAAAATGAATATTTTAACACTAAAAACCTAATTTTTATCCCCTCCCCCACGGGAATACTCCTTCAAATTTCCGGTATATTCTGTTATTTTAAGCTATTCTGAGCAACATTCAAAAAAATTTTTGAAAAAAAGCTTAAAAATTCATGTTAAATTATAAGCAAAATTAAAAATTCGATTTTTATCGTGAACTTGGCTCAGTGGTAGTGCTCCAAGATTCGAGTTTAAGAGTCTCGGGTTCGAATCCCATCTAAGTCGATTTGATTTTGCTGGTATATTACATGGTTAGACAACTTTTCAAAAATTTTTTTTAATGTTATCAGAATAGCTTAAAATAACAGAATAGTCCGGAAATTTGAAGGAGTATTCCCGTGCTAACAACTACAATGTAAACTAATGTTTTTTGATACAAGTCTCATACTCCTACCATTTTTCATCCTTAAGCAGTTCCTTTAAATCAACTTCCGAATTTTTCGTTGATAAGAGACGGCTAGAATGCCTTGTAGAAGAACCACCCAAACGTGCTCGGATTTCATCAGCCGAAAATGGATTCACTTTCTCAAAGTGATGCAATTTTCTTCGCGTGTTTTTAGAAACAGTTGCAACCCCACGGGTTGTTCTGGCTACAGGTTTGCCAATTTGTTCAGCTTGATAACCGGCTGCTCTTCGCAATACTTCACGTGTTAACAGACCAAATCCAAAAGTTTGAATCAAAACCATTCTAAAGAAACTACAAAAATATACATAAAAGTATAAAGTAAAATAGTTTTGAAAATTGGAAATAACCATAAATATATCTTTAAAAACTTGTGTTAAATCAATTTATTTGAACAAATGTTTTACATTAGCTATCATAAAATCATATTCAATTTTTGTGATTTTTACAATTTATTAGGCACTTTGATACACATTAAATTTTTTAGGATTTTATTGTTTTCTGACTAAGGGTTTTTTCATATTGGGAACACGTTTCCGAGCGATTTGAGACGTTCCAGACGAATTCAAACCGAGTTTTCGAAGAGATAACCCTTGACAAGTGGAGGGTACAAAAAGTTTCATTTACCTCAAAATTCAAAGCCGCATAGAAAATTTATTTATGGGATTATATTTTAGATATTGTAATCGATTGTGCGCCTACTATTCCTCCAACAATTACTTTTTAAATTAGCTCAAAAGACTTTGAGCATCCGAGAAATTGAATTGGAGGGTTTTAACGATTAGCGTGGCCAAAAAAATTGAATTTTTGCCCCATTAGTGCAGATCTTGGTGGTAGCAAATATTCACTAGTTAAACAAATACTCAATATTTCTTATTATTAAGTGCTGATTGAACATACAGTTAAAATTAAAAACGGTATATCATTAGATTTTATGTATAGCAAATGTAATAAGCGAAACAACTACAAAGACTATAAACCTAAAATACGAGATAAAAGACTAGAAGAAATGCTTGAAGTATCTAGAGAAGATCTTCACCCAATAAGGCACATAATGATCTCTTTTCATAAAAGTGGCAGTTTCAATCTTTGAGATGAATTCCATCAGGTATTGCTTTTCCTAAGATATACAAATGAGATATACTCAGTGGATGGGAGGGGGGATCGAAGACCGGAAAAAATCATAAAAATCCCCTTTATGCTTTTATCCCGAAAATTTTCTCTAAGAATCCTAATGTTCCCCCCTCCCAAAACAATTTTTCACCAAAAATGACCAAAATTTTCCATTTTTTCGACAAAAATTATAATTTTAAGCTTAAAAACAAGTGTTTATCGATAAATTTTCGTCTGCGGCGCTGGATTTTACTTTGACTAAAGTTTTTAAATCGAACTTTTACTCAAAAATCGAATTTCTGCCCAAAAACCTAGAGACGTCACCCAAGTAAAAAATTTTTCTTTTTATGACTTCTCTAGGAGTAAAAACGTGGGGGAATCCGAATTTGACATTTTCGAAGCAAAAAAAAAAACGCTTCCCTGAATAAAAAAAAAGCGTTTTTTCGCTTCAAAAATTGTCTAATTCGGATTCCTCACATGTTTTTACTCCTGGAGGGGTCATTTCCAGAAAAATTTTCACGTGGGTGGCACGCTAGTATAGTATCTCCAAAATTTTCATTTGTCCTCCCGTAAATTTTAAAAAATTTCAGATTTTGGAGAAAAGTTCTACCGGTTCCCCCATAATTACATACTGCTCATATGTGAGCCAAAGCCCTAATATAAACCAACCTTAGAAAGTTTCTCCTTAAGTGCATCGTTCGTAGTAACTAGTAAAACCTGAGCTTCCAAGTCTCTATTCACCGATCGATACCCTAAAAGAATACAAAAAAAACAAAAATCAAAAAGATACCGTAATTTGAAGAACCAAAAACTGTAGCAGCACCATTGGAAATTTTCGAATCCAGCCATATACCTTTAGCATGAAAAGTCCAATCAGGCCGGTTGTACTCAAATAAGTTGATTTCCTTGTTTAATCTTTTTGTCTGCTTGTAAAATAACTCAGAAGCATGGACATACAAGGATGGAATGTAACCAGAAAGTCCATTCCCATTGAAGAAACCATTTGCCTAAGAAATTGTTTAACAAATATTTCCTAAAACAAGCTTACTTGAGGTGATGCCAAGATTATATCCATGGGATATGAACTCTTATGTAAAATTGTTTCCGAGTATCGATCAAACAAGTTGAAATAACCAGAAGCCATGGTTAAGGTGAAATCGTTGTTCTACAAAGTGAGTTTAAAAAAACCGTACTTTTCGTGATTTTTTATGGTTTTTGAACCCAAAATTTTTTCTAAAAATGATTCCCTACGTAAAATTAGATAAAAAATTTCGAGAAACCATCAAAAAATCACGAAAAGAGAAGATAAACACTTACAGGATAGCTAAATAACCGCAAAAGGATATTTTCTTCATCCCTAATATCATACATCCCGAATTGAAGAAACGGAAAAACCAATGTATCCGACGACGACGTAGCTATCAAAAGCTTCGACTGCTTCTCCAACCGCCTCTGAACTTCTGTTATCCTTGATCGAAAAGCTGTTCGAAAATCGGAGTCACTTCCTAAAAAATCGTTAGAAAAACTAAAAACCCAAAATTTTCAATTTTTGACGAATTTTTCGATTTTACAAATTTTTCAATTTTGATGAATTTTCAATTTTTGAGTAACTTTACCATTGATGGGATCAATATGGCACTTGGAATTCAATTCTAACTTCCCTGCGGAATCCAATCGAAAAGAGAATGAGGTGACCGCATCAAAAACATCACAGAAGAAATCGGCTAACGCAGGACAATTTTCAATAAACACATAGCGGTCTTGACGATGGGTAAAATAGAGGTCCGACAGATTAGCACTTAAAAAAAAACAAAAATTAGAAAAAAATAGAATGAGTACCCAGAAATCAGGATAGAATCATCAAAGATATAAAATTTCATGTGTTGTAAGCCAACAATTTCATTCGTACGCTCGGCTAGCAAATACTTCATATAGCCACGTAAATCTGGGGTATGGTAAAAGTAAACCTAAAAATTCCTGTTATCGCATTAAGCTCTGTTCACGATGCGGCATCCCTGCGTGATCGCTGTCATAAAACGGAGATCAGACTGTAGTTAGCCATATATATGTTTCGGAGAAGTGAAAAAGTTCAAAGTTTTAAGTCAAAACCATCCCAAAAACTGAATCTTAAAAATCCACCTCGGCGTTGTCAGCAATTCTTGAAAGGAGAGACGCCGAACTAGAAGAACCACCACGAGTTCCACGCAAATAATCTAACAATATCCCAATACGAATTCCAGGATTGTTATCTAGTGCATGGATAATGTTATCAACCTAAATGAGCATATTTTATGCCACGATAAATGAAAAAAAAAACAAACCAGAGCCTCTTCTAAATTCCCAGTTCCCAAGTAAAGTGTGGATAAAACAACACGTTTTTTAGCCGTTTTTATTCCATGCTAAACAAGTTTTTATAAGTAAGCAAAGCAAAAAATACCTTTAATTTTTCATAATATTCGGTTGGAGTTCGTATCAACTGCACCGAGTCAGGATTAACTGGGAGAGGGGAGTAGCCTTCGGATAACCAATTAAAGGAATCCATTACATTTCAGCTAAAAATGGCATTTATTCGGAAAAAATGCCACCTCTCATGGAGATCAAAAAAGAAAGGACACAAAAAATGTGCGAAGATCACAAAATTCATGCCATAAAATTGGAATTTTTTATAAAAATTGGATAAAAAATTTCCAAAAAATGGGCTAAATTATCAAAAAAATTCGTCAAAAATTGAAAAATTCCTCAAAAATCGAAAAATTCGACAAAATTGAAAATTCCTGAAAAATTTAAAGGGGGGGGGTAACAATTGCGGCCCTTTCTCCGAAAATTTTTGTAAAAAATACATTCCTAGGGGTAACTTTATGCGAGAAATCGATTCCGCGCATTTCCGAAGCATGAAAACGCTTCATTGATCCTGATTCAGGGAATGGGGTGGGTGTATTGAAGCGAAAATCAAACATGTTCGGATTTTTATGAGAAAACCCTCGATTCTTAGGTTTTTCTAGGCGGGGAATCGATTTCGCGCATTCTCGAACCGTGAAAATGCTTCCTTGACCCTGATTCAGGGAAAGGATACGTATTTACGTAAATAAATTGATTTTCGCTTCAATACA
>JAQGCP010000122.1:0-21890 GCA_034699885.1 Acrobeloides thornei
TGTCAACAGCCTTGTTTGAATGTATCTGTGTAAGATATTAATTTTTGATGGCCTTTATGATGTTTTTATGACTTTTAAAAGTTTTAGGGATAATCCTTTCTTACACCCAATTCATCTTCTATCTCTTTCTGGCTGTTGCATCCATAGGCGACGCTAGAATTGGATTTCGGAGAGGGCAATTTTACAGGATGGCCCAAATGAAACCGATTACCATAAACCCCTTTAGGTCTCCAGAAATTTTTTCAACAAAAATCTTTTTCACTATTAGGAAGGAACGTATGCTGAATACGATTCAATCAATCCTTTTTTATATTTTCGTGTCAATATCCAAACTTTTCAAAAAAAGTTTTCAATAATGTAACCTTATTGAAACTGTTGATATTTGGATATAGAAGTAGCTCTTTTAGTAATTTTTGGCCATTTGTGGTGAAAAATCATAATTGGAGACCTTTAATTTTTGAAAAATTTTTCATCAATTTTGAGCAAAAACATAAGGGGGAACCAATAAGGAGAATTTAAAATTTTTTCGACTTCGAGGGTTCAATTGCCTCCTAGCGTCGTCTATGGCTGCACCCCAAAGCACGATCCCATGATTTTTGCTTGCCTGCCCTCCCCCTACGCAAGACCCATCCCACAAGCGCGACATACCTTTGTAAGAAAACTTTGCGTGATAACGAAACTTTATTCTATGGCCTTGTCTGATTGAGAGGAGTACCAGTATCTCCTATGTTAGGCAGAGTCCCGCATAATGGGAGAGACCGATAATACGGGGATGCATTTTTTTCACGCCATAAAAATATGCCTCAGAAGTAACCATTTTTCTATTTTGAAAATAGGTCAAGTTCACTTGACCATCTGTGTCGTAAAAAACACGTCATTAGGCCAAATATATGTCTATTTTTATCAAAAAATTTTAAGGTCAGTTACTTGCCCTTGTGCTCTTCAACCAAATGGAGTTCAACCATGCCCTTTACCTACTCCAGCTCAAAATCCTTTGCCGCTTAGCATTGCGACCACAATCCCACTTACAACAACTAGTGCACCAACGTCCACTACACAAGTTGTGACAACCTCTACAGCTCCAACTACAACGACTGAAGTTCCTACCACTGTAACACCTTCCATTGGTCAAGGTGCACCTTTGCAACAACAACCTAGTCAGCCACAGCAATATTGGTGTCCTTATCCAAGGGTTTGTACATATTATCAACCTCAAAGAGTCGTTCCTATTCCTATAGCCTATCAACCTGCAACGGTTGCTTGTTATCCAGCTTGTGTAGGAAATGCTATGTAAGATTTTTTTAAACAGTAACACGGATGTTCAGGAAATTGAATATACGGTAGTTGATTAAAACTAATTTAAACTTAAAGGGGTGTACTTTATAGTTAAGACATATTAACCAAAAATCGATTTTTACTAAAACATGGTTAAAATAGCATTTTCACGCTTCGGGAGTGCTTGAAATTGATTTTTCGTATAAAATTACCCTTAATAGGGTCTTTTTGTGAAAATAAATTTTTTTCGAGATGCGACCACAAAGTGCACCCCTTTAAGCTATTTTGAAAATTCACTCTAGCCTCGAACCCACATTAATAAAATGATAGCCAACGTCTTATCCACTTGACCACATGCAGTGGTGTAGGCAAGAGGGGTTTGGGGTCATAACCCCCTCCCAAAGCCAGAAAATGAACAATTTTCCGAATTGTCCTCCTTTTATTTTGACCGATCAAAGGCCGGCCAAAAAATACACAAAAATCTTCCTTATGATTTTCAATTTTTTATTATGAACCATTCACAAGAGAAAACCTGCCTTCTGACTGATCATTTGGTCCACGATTTTTACCCTTTAACACAAAAACAAACTTAAGATTTTATTTTAGATGCTTAATGGGAACTTGTACATGTTCATCATCAATTGTTTATAGTCCAACATCTGGTTGTTCTAAAATGTTATCACCTGTTCAGACATTGCAACCAACGTATTATTTACCAGCATATCAAAATGCTCTCTTTTTATGTGCGCTAAATAAAGATGAAAATTGCAACAAGGCTAAATTACTCCAGAAAGTTTAAATTATTTCTATTATATGAAAAATATATATTTTATTTTTTTTAAACTATTTATATATCTTTTATGCATAAAAATATAATAACATTATGATTAAAATTTTAAAAATCATAAATATAAAAAACCGGTTTCTGTGTCCGTCCGTACGTGTATCTGTCCTATTGAGATCTCAAGAACGGAAATCGGGTTGACATGCGGTCTTTTTTAAAAGTTAGTAGGTAAGGTGTAGGGGTGCAGGAGAGCAAAAAATAAAAGAGAAATTTTATATTTTTTACCCCTTGGGGAAAAAATCGAATTTTCAAAAAGTTCTCTTTTTGTACTCGGGGTTTTCGACTATGGGAATATAACAATAAGGTAGTTCATGCAACTTCCTATTATTTTCTATTTTATATAGTTGAGCTATTTTTGTGTTTTGTAGCGTCTGTTTATGATTTCCTCGAACGATCGGGTGATTCAACTTCGAGGAGTGATTTTGTTTGCCTCGTCTTTGAGGCTTCATTCAAAAACACATTCCATTCCACTTTTGGATCCGATGCGCACGATGAGCAAAGTCAGTCCTCGGAAATGATAAACAGTTCTGCTAACCATAGACAAAAGTTTGATAGCTCACGCAAACACGGAACAAACACGAAAACAGTCAAAAGGGGCGGTATATCGCAGCACCTCAAGTAGGAAAAGATTCTGCAGGTTGAGGTAGCTAAAAAGAAGCTTGAGACAAGCGTACTGCAACCTGCGTTGAGGTTGCAGTACGGTTGCTATAATGGTTTGGGATAACTCATTCTCGGGGAGCTTTATTGAGCTTGACAACGTTTCACAGCTCATTTAACAGTGTTTTTTGGGCGCGACAACGACTAACGAGCAGCCTTACCTCCTAAAAATTGAAAAATATGCGAATTTCACAAAGTGCTCCAAATTGGCTAATTTTTTGTGCTCGGGGGTTTTCGACATGGGAAACACAAAGTCGACGCCTGCAACATCGACAGATGCAATGCGAAGCGCACTAGTTTATAATAAAAAGTCAAGAAAATTCCATAAAAATATTCACGTCATACGTCCTTTAAAATGTGATTTGAATTAAGATTTTAACCAAAAACTGGTTTTTGATACTATTTTTCTTAAAATTTTGCCTCGTACGATACCTCCTTATTGTCCACAAATTTATCAAAATCGAAAATCATATAAAACTCTCTATCGGATTAACTGTCTCGGAGGTCAAAGATTTCCATAACAATAACGTGCACATAAAATATTATATAAATACTACTCGATCTTGAATGAGGTCTAGTCTTGTGATTCTTGTGAAAATGCAACCGGTGGTCTTCCTAATTTTCATCCTACCTATAGTTCATGGTTATTTTATTCAAGATTCGTTAGCACAAACCTATCCTAATGTTGTGAGATATTCCCCGTATGCTTATTCTCAAGATAGTGAAGACTTCCAAGTTTCTAATTATGTCTCCAAAAGAGTTGAGACAATCTTGGAAAGTGCCTACTCGTATAGTCTACTTTCACCACAGGAACAAAGTGAACTATTGACTATAGTTAGGAATCCGTATTTCTCTAGACAAGTGCTGTTTCAACAAATGGAGCTATTCGGAGCGAAATTGGATTCCAATAAAAGAGTATTTTTAAAATTTTAGATAAAACTTAAAGAAAGGTCATTGAACTATAAAGATACCCTCCCCCAAATTGATTAAAATGATATTTTAGAAAAAAAATTATAAAAATTTCATTTGAGGGATTATTTTTGTTAAGTATTTTTTGTATGTGTGTGGGGGACTTTTATGTGTAGGAATTTTTTAAATTTTGGCCCACTAGGGAGGGGGCACCTGCCCCTTTGTCTACATTAGTGGATAGGGAGGAGGATGGGTGTATGGTGCTCATATCTTCCCTTATAGCTACACGTGATACCCCTCTCCCTTAACACTGGCTATGGTCACTTCTAATATCCAACAAAATCATTTTAGTACTATTACGATAAATGGATCAACAGACTACAAGAAATCTTCACAGAATTTGCTAGTTATGCCCAAACTCAAGTTGCCCAATGCTCCATGCAAAACCAAGAATATTGCAGTGAATTTATCGTAAACTTATTTTTAACATAACTAAAAAAACAAATTTAAACTTTTTATTTTTAGCATTTCATCACGGATCATAACTTGAGCTTATCCCAAGCCGAACAAAAAATTCTCGAACACATGCGAACAGTGCCTGTAAATGTCAAGATCGAACTTGAACGTTTAGCTCTTTTGTTGGATCAATGGCTTCTCCAACGACTCAAGGAGAGAAGAATGATTTATGGAGAGCCACTAGCTAGCGTCGTTTATAGTCCAGAGTTTGGATCTCAACGACGTTATGCAATGTCGGTGGATTCATCAAACAATGTTTATAGACCATCGTACTTGCCTAGTGGCCCAAGGCTTCAATATGGTGTGGTTTAACAAAAACTATAATTTGTTTAAATTTTATTGTAGTAAATTTCATTTTGTTAGTATAAAGAAAATTTTAACCTTATTATATAAAAAGTGTAATATAAGTCTATGTGACGGACCAGGGGTGTGACGGGCCGGCCTGGCCTTGATTCGAGCCGGGCCGCTGTTTTTTACGGCCCTACAAAGATGGGCCGGGCCGTAAAAAATCGCGGCTCCATAAAAATAGCAAACTTCTTTTTTGAACAAAGATTGTCATTTTCTGAGCATTTTCAGCTTAAAAACACCATTGTTGAGTATTTTTTTGATTTTTGCTTTGACGCAAGGAAATATCAACAAAAAATTTCACTGCGATCAACGCATCAACCAAAAAAGTAAAAATTTTAAAATAAAAATGAACCTTTTATGATCGGAGCCGTTAGGCACGGCCCCGGGCCGTAAAAAATCGTAGCCTTGTTGCACCTCTGATGCGAACTAACTTTTGACGGTGCGATCTCGGGGGCGCAGTTCGCAACGACGCTCGGAAATTCATCTTGAGATTGACGGTCGAAAGAGTTGCTCGGGAGCGCCGTGGGTACTCGGTATCCAGTTTATTTATATAAAAACCAAAATTTTATCCATTATATGCGACCACTGGATAATCTGGATTGTCCCATGGACTATTATCATTAGGGCAGCAATATGCTTTTGTGCCAGTAGTACAGGATTGGCCGAAATTTCTCATGTTGCAAGGCCAAACTCGGGAGTTGTCACAGTCTAGAATGTAAAAGATAAATAGTTTTATAAAGTGCTATAAAACATACTGTCTCTCCTGGCTAGCTCTCTCATATTATTAGGACATTCTCCACCACAAAATGGTGAAGTACCATACCAACGGCATCCTTAAAAGGGTATAATAAAAGTAGAAAAATGCACATACCGTTTGAAAACCCCTGTGGACAGCATAAAAGCTTTACACCGACCCAACAAGCTTCGCCAAAATGAACTAAAGAACAGGCAGGGTGGTTACTTGGATTGCTGCAACCTATAAGAAACAATTTGTTATCAACGATCATTATGGTTGGAGTTTACTTTTAGTCATTCCACTAGGCTCCATACCAGAGGGACAATCGGGAGAGCCACAAAATGGTGCCGTGCCATACCATTTGCAACCTTAACAAAAAATTTAGGCGGTTTCTTCGTCAGAGTAAAAAATCTTGACCACATGATCAAGTGGACAAGATTTGTTACGGTTGGCACTACTTCAGGGTCAAAATTAGCGATCAAGCATTTAGTAACTACCAAGGAGTAGTAGTAGTAGTCCAGTGCGCTGGCTAGAAGTTCGGCATCAATGGAACTTGCAAGGGATCGATTTCACCTTGCGTCCAAAAAGATTTTGTAGTAACCTTGATCTATTGGGGATTTGGCATGAAAAGGCTGTCTCTCATAAAGCCTTGTCTGACAGCAACTTTTAAGCTTTGCTTCAAGGAGCAAACTACTAGGGGCAAAAGTTTCAGACGAGGTGGACAAAAGTTTTAGAAATACGATCGACGCATTTTACATGCCTAGTATCAGAAAATAACTAGGATCATATTTCTGAAACTTTTGGACACCTGGCCTGAATCCTCTCGTATACCTTGATAAATAGGCATGTCGAAAACACCACTAGCTTGACCATTAGATAGTCCATCGTCTGGATAATAATCTTGTCCACTAGATCCCCCAAAGACTACCGAAATCAAATTAACAGCAACCAACAAAAATATAAAATTTCGCCAAATCGTCATTTCAACAACAAAAACGTTGAATATGAGAAAAACAGTTTAAAAAGCGTTAAATAAGTTCTTTCCTGACCAAAAAACGCTAGTTTATATTCACATATTTACTTAAGTTCTTAGATTTCATACAGAGGTATACAAATAGCTTTATTGGAAAGGAAGATGAGTCATATCCTGAATGTTTTAGACCAAAGTTCTGTTTTAAAAGAAAAATAAGCAACGGTTGACGTGAAGATGGATCTTCAAGACATCATATTCGAATCTTTTGAGAAATTGTTTGTCTCTATTGAAGGATTTTTTACATACACAAGTGGTATTGCTACAGGGGAGTGGGGGTCCACATGGACGTGGACCCCTCAAAATGAGAGAACTGAATAAATTTGTGTAATGATCTTATATTTTATATTTTTGCTCAAATTTTGATTTTTACCCAAATTTCGAATTTTTTCATAAAAATTTTTCCAATTTTTCACTAAAAAAGTGCCATTTTTTATCAAAAATCGTCGAAATTTTGCTCAAATTGGATTTATTAAATAAAAAAGGAATTATTTTTTACCAAAATTTTCAAAAGTGGCCCCGAAAATTTTGGACCTAGTATCGCATTTGCCCTACATATATTCATATACCCAACATCAATGGCGGATCTAGAGGCAGGGGGATACTCTCAAATCGAAAATTTCTTTTAAGAAATTTTCAAAAGTGGGTTCGAGGAATCGATTGCCGTCGTTATTTTCCGGTGAAAAAATTGCCTTTGGGGTGTTTTGGCAAAATCTGCCTTAGATGTCCATATGTTCATGATCCTAAAAGTATTTTTGGGTCATGAATTTTTTCGATTTCTATCTAAAAACATCAGGCACAATGTGACCATCCTCTATCAAAAAATTTTCTATTTTCTCGACAAAATTGTTTGGAGCTCGTCTACATGGGGGGGGGCCACCCACGTGAATTTTTTTCAAAAAAAATTTTCTCCGATTTTCTTTTAAAAACCGACTTTTTAGAGTAATTTCTAGGCGAAAATTGATTGCGAGGGGATGCGCTGAATCGATTTCTCGCATAAAATAACCCTTAGAACCAAGATTTTAGAAGAAAAATCCAAAATTTTCATATTTTCGCTTCAATACACACATCTATTTCATTGAATCAGGGTCAAGGAAGCATTTTCACGCTTCGGGAATGCGCGCAATCGATTGTTTGCCTAGAAATTACCCTAAAAAGTTGATTTTTAGAAGAAAATCGGAAAAAATTTTTTTGATAAAAAATCACGTGGGTGCCCCCCCCCCATGTAGACGAGCTTCAATTGTTTATGTTACGATTTTATTGAAATTCAAAATTTCCATTTTTAAGAGAATATATGTACATGAAAAAAGTATATATTTTCTATATGATATGATTACATAGAACTCAGAGAATATGTTTCACCAGTTTCCCCATTTTTCATCTCAGCGACTTTCATTTCAGCAAAATCTTTTCTATCTTTTTGAAACTCATGTAGCATGGATTTGTTCCATTCATCGAAAGTCAACAACGCGGTATCATAGCCTGACTCTCCGCGTTTGGAAAAACTTGGTACGTACCGTGATTGATCTTTATACATGTCGAAGCCTTCCAAGTCCTAGAAAGCAATTGAAAGTTGAAATGCATTCTCAGAAAAATTTTGTTTTTTTAACCTATACAGCATAAGAGGGCTGAACTAGGTTAAAACCGACAAATTTTTCTGAGAGCTTCAAAAAATTTCCCAATCTGTTTTATCTGCATTGTTTGTCGGATTGATTATCATAAATTTATTTGTCATGAAATCTTAAATTTGTTTATAAAACAAAATACCCTTATCACATAAAAAAATTCAATTCTATGTACAAATAAAACACATCGGCTATAAATTAGTAAATTCTACGTTATAGTTGTTATGTTGGTGATTCGATGAGGAGACGGCGTTTGGTTTTTGCTTGTTGAAAAACTGTTGAGCATTGTTTTCGGACCCATCTTTATGATTCGTCTCAGCTGGTTTTTGAGTCGAATAGTACGACGAAGAGGAATGGTCTTGAGTGTGTGAATCAAGGTCGATCATGCTACAAGGTCCAGAAATCATACGGACAGATGAAATTAGAGGCTTGGTAACTTGAGTGAGTTTGAATAAATTTTGAGACATTGCACTTGAGTGAGAATTAGTGAAAGCTAAAATTTAAAAAATTAGAATTTTCAAAATCTGATCAATCCACGCAACTATACTTAAAAAAACAAAATGCTCAAATTATTTCAAAATTTCTCATTATTTATAAAATATTTTATAGCAAAAGCAAAAATTTTAAACCTATATAGTAATCTATCTTTTAAAAAATCACTAATTAATTCACACCACGACTTTTAGTCAAATGCACGCGTTTAAGAGCTATTTTTCTCTAAATAAACACAAAGAATCGGGTTTTCCGTCCTTAACAGACCGAAAAAGCAAAATGATCACACGACGAAGGACCAACAATTTCTTATCTAATATTAGTCGCTAAACGGGGTTTCCCTACCAGTCTGTTTCGCCCGGAGGAGGAACGTCTTATCCTATCCAAACGAATGGACGCCAGTGAATGTTATAGATAGACGCCCCACAATTCATTTAGAACATGTGCATATTGAGTGCATACGAGATCTTAGGATAAGGTTTAAAGTGACTGCACTAGTACGAGCCCCGCCACTTTATTGATTTAGAATGGGTGCACATCGAGTGCATTCGGGGATCACATATCGAGAGATGAATAAGACTTAAGTACATAGTACAATATTTCATACGTAATGAGTCCAAAAATCTTAGAATGAGTACACATAGGATCATTCGATAAATTGAGTGCATTCGGGACAAAAGGCAAGCCCTCCAGCTATACTTCTATAACAGCAAAATATAAATTTTTTTCCACAGAAAATGACCAAATGCCTTCATTTTCAACAAAAAATCGTCATTTTCTGACCATTTTTAGTTTTATAAATTTAAAAAAATCGACTGCGATGGTGTTTTTTGTTTACTTGATTTTCGCTTCAATACACCGATTTTTTCCCTGAATCAGGGTCAAGGAAGCGTTTTCAAGGTTCGGGAATGCGCGCAATCGATTCTCCGCCTAGAAAAAAAACCTAAGAGTCGACGGTTTTCCCATAAAAATCCGAAAATGTTTGATTTTCGCTTCAATATACCCACCCCATTCCCTGAATCAGAATCAAAGAAGCATTTCACGCGACGGGGGTGTGGAAAATTGATTTTTTACCCTATTTTTACCCCTAGAAGGTCATTTTTCAAAAAAATTTTTTTGAGAAAGGGCCCTAATTTGCACCCCCTTTAACTAGCCAGATCAGACAAAGGGCTTCTCTATCCACTACGTTGCATTGTTGTGGCGTTTATGGGGGCAGGGGGACATCCTCCCCAAAATCGAAAATTTCTTAAGACAAATGGCAGTTTGCCCAAAATTTGTTAGAAAAATGAGGGTTTTACCTAGTTGTACCCCCCCCCCAAACTAAAAATCCTGGGCATGCCTCTGATACATTGCCGACACTTTTTGTAAAACTCGACTCGAAAAACATATATTATTCTTTCTACTAAATAGGGGGAAGGTAAATCAGATTTCTGGGTGGGGAGGGGAGCAGTGGTCTAGGCAAGAGAAGGAACTTTTCCTATCCGGATTGATCTTTTAAATTTGGGTTCTCAGAGTTGTATTACTGTAAAAAAATATCACGTCTTCCTGTTCACATGACTATTAAAAATGAAAACAATATGTGAAGCGCATTCCTTTTATTGGCCAATCTAAACGGGTTCTAGAATCGAGAAAGAATAGTGTATAAAGTCCAGTCTTTATGACCTACTGAACAATAACAACAAAGAGAGGTTTTCCTCGTTTAAAAACTCAAACGACTGGCACAAATACCAACTGGCAAATTTTTTCTCCGCCAGCTGCCAGGGTCCAAAGTAAAAGGTCTCAGACAGAGAAGGCTGCGGCGCTTTTGCTTTTCAACACATCTCGCACGTGAATTTGACTCGGAAAGTTGGCTCTGTTTGAAACAAAATCACATTGAAACAAATATGAATAAGAACTTGTCCTTTAAAAATAAGAAAAAAATATGTTGTGTCATAAAAGAAAGATACTTTGGATTCTCAATGTGTTTGACACGTGAATTTGTTTTATCATTTCAATGAAAAAGATATGTCAATAACGATAATCTATAAAAAGTCCCGACGGCATGTGATTGTAAAAAATTTATGAAAAATTGAATATTTGGACTCGTGACATTAAGTTTCATTGAAAAAACCATGTTTAAAGAATTTATAAAAATTTTACGCCCTAAAAATCCAAATTATATATTGGTTTGTTCGAAAAATAACCAGCGTTTTAAAATTGCAACACGAAAAAAGACTCGTATTTTTATCTGGAAATCAACTTTAAGAGGGTAATTTTATGTGAGGAGTAAAATGATAGGTTTCGATTAGAATCTGTTTTTGGAAGGACTAGCTCATTCCCTATAAGAAATGAGCTTGTAGATGGGCCATGGGCTCGCCAAAACATCAAATTTTCGATGAATATTGCTGAAACAACAACATTCCACTTGTTTTCTGGCTGCGCGACATGTAAGTGGTGCAGCTTTTAAAGCAGCAATCTTCCACATCTTTGAATTTTAAATTTGAACAAAATAAAATTTTTTTAGCGAAAATGTTAACAGAACAGGAACGGACCACGAAACAGAAAAAATGACCGGAACTTAGCGGAACCGGGACAATTGTTCCGCCGCAGCTCTGATTGGTATTAGAGACCGGAAACCAGAACCCAGTTTTTGTGAAAATCCCCATTTTTGACCACCAAAATAAATGTACCAGTGAATGTAATGTTCTATGAAGTTGTTCCCAATAAAATGGGTTGAAATGACCCCTCATTGATGATATCTGGTCGGAAAACGTGGAAAGCCCTGTCGGGACAACCGGTGCAGTGGCGTAGGCAAGGAGATATGGAACAGATGCCCCCCCCCCAGTGGGTCAAAATTAAAAAAATCCCTACGCATAAGGGTTTCCCTTTTTGTGAAAAAATGTACTTTTTTCAAACGTTAATTAAAATAACTGAAAATTTCTCGTTTTAAAATTGTTGTCGATTAGACAACAATATGGGGAAGCCTTTTTCTGGGTATCAACGTCCTTGATGAACCAGAAAAAACTATTAGAAAAAGCTCGTATAGTAGAGCTATTTACGCGCTGTTCAGCTGTTATATATGTATGCCTCCGATCAGCGGGGTTCTCTCTTTCATCTGGTCGGACACGTGTACCTAGCGTGCACCGTCAAGTAACACCACTTTCTTTCCTTGTTTTCTTCGCTTCGAAACAAAGAGTGTCGATTTTATGATACGATAAGAAAATGAGAAATCGAGGTTTTTGAAAAGATTTTTGAGAGATCATTGGTAAAAGTATGGTAAATAACGCCAGTTGACGTCATTGGATCAAGAAAGATTAAAAATGCGGTGACCGATTAACTTGTTTCTTGATGAAGAACGAATAAATTAATTTTATCAGTATTCTTATAAATTTGGGACTTAGCCCTATATTTACTTTACAATAACACGCTCAAAAAAATTAAAATACAGGGTAATTCAAAAGTTTGTGGACACTTTTATAATTTATAACAACCAACAAAAAACAACGAAGTAACAACGAAACTGATTAAAAATCCTCCCTGAGCTTTAGTCGTTTTGAGAAATCATCAATGACTTTTCTCAACGTTTCCAGTGGGATTTCTTCCCAAGTCTTAAGAGCGCATTCCACGGTTCTGTGAGCTTTAGCACAGATTTTGGCTTCCAAAATGCTTCAAATAAAGTAATCCAAGGCATTGAATTCTGGAGTAGAGGATGGCCATTCAGGTTTATCAAATCAGGAAAAATTAATGGTCATTTTATGTATTTTCCAGAAAATCAATAAACATGACAACTTTTTTCTATCGGACTTGTTTATAAAAGTTATCTTTATTTTTCTATTTAAATTAACATTTTTCAGAAGCAACTGCAATTGAGCTAGGCTTTGAAGTAATTGTACCCAAATTATATTAAAATATAATACATTTGCCTCTATTTTTGGGATCATAAAAGTAATCGATGCAAGGTAAGTTCATATTTAAATACAGGGTGATTCAAAAGTTCGTGAACACTTTAAAAATACGTTTTTATATAAAGTTTGACACCATAAAGCGTCTTGAAAATTAACCAAGAAGTTACCGGGAAGTTCTCCGCGATCACTTGTTGCCATGGGCCGAAGAACACGTCGGCGATCATCCTTGGGTTCAGCTTCAAGACTCAGCGCCAAATCATATGCCCGAGGCACACAACAATGGCTCCGAGACAACCATGTGGATTTCATCACGAAGGATGAATGGCCATCTTCTACTCCAGAATTCAATGCCTTGGATTACTCTATTTGGAGCATTTTGGAAGCCAAAGCCTGTGCTAAAGCTCACAAAACCGTGGAATCGTTGAAACGCGCTCTTATTAAAGCTTGGGAAGAAATCCCGAAAAAAGTAGAGTTATTATTTGGAAAATTTTCCATTTTTTCGGTAAAGTGGAAAAGAAATGGAAAATTTTCCATTGATCCAATCGTTTCAATAAACACAATTTTATTGAAATTCAGGCAACTTTTTATCATTTGCAGCAAAACTTTTTATTCTTTGCACTGCACAACATTTAAAAAAAATTTTTTTTAAAAAGTCAATAAAAACGAGGGTTTCATAAAAAGTGATGTTCTACAAAGTTGTTCCTCATGGTCTCAGGAGCAACTTTGTAGAACATCACTTTTTATGAAAACCTCGTTTTTATTGATTTTTTAAATTTTGTGCTGTGCAATGAATAAAAAGTTTTTTTAACTTTAAAAAGTTTCAAAAATTGTTATTTTGTACCCAAATTTTTTTATTTTTCTCTTTTTAAACCTTATTTTTAGTTAATGTGGAAAAGGTTATTTCATTGTTCAACTGATGCATTGTCCAACTAATACTTCGCCTGATTACCCGGATACAGATAATCGCTCTGAGCGCATGTTTTATGTAGAGTCGCAAGAATCCATGTCCGATTTGGTTTCAACGAATTTTACTATCAATCATGATTCATCACTGATGTCAATGACGTCGACAATGGCTCTTTTATTGCCCAGGGCTCAATTGGAAAAACGAACGATGTCTAAGAAAGAAAGGAAACTTGCACAGCACGATATTTATGATGAAAGCTGGAAAGATTCTTGGGATGTTTGGGCTGTAACCGAGGACGATCCGGAAATTCGAAAGAAGCTTGAAGATGAGAAAAAGCGAGTATGTGCTGTCTGAAACGATTCCTATAATTTTTATATGAGGGTAATGAAAAGTTTTTTTAGTTCGAAAAAGTTCAAGACGAGATGATTAAAAGAGAAGAAAGTCGTTTGCACAACGAAGAGTTGAAACGCGAACATGGCGAAACATCTTTGCGGAATGTGCATTTCAAAAAAGGCAGAAATAAGAAGAAGAACAAGCCATCTCGTGAAGTATTATATTTTTTGGTACTACATTGCCCCACATAATTGTATCGGCACTCTAAATTTTGCAAGTTCCCGCGAACGAGTCATGGGTTGAAACCGATTCCATTTAGGGTTGCAGTTTTTATTTAATTTAATCATTTTTGATTAAATTTGGACCTGGATGATTAAATGATTAAACTTCATACTTATGATTTAAAATTTTTTCTAAATTTAGCTATTTTCGCTCATAAATGCAACTTTTCCATTTTGCTCCAAAAATGTCCATTTTTTATCAACAATTGCCAAAATTTGTATCGGAGTTATATGTTTAGACTTTGGAAAACGATGACTAAATTTTAAGGTAAAAATGATTAAATTTCAACACTCAATTATTAAACTTAAAAAATCTTGATTTTTTAAATTTAATCAGTGAGTTCTAATTCCATTGTTTGTGTAGCGGATGGCTGAAAACCATATTATGAAATAAATCAATTTCTATTTGAAAAAATTAATTTTTTAACCAAAACTTATAAAACCCATTTTTTATCTCCACAAAAGTATAACGGCACCCCTCCTTTTGGACACGCTAAATTACACTTTATTCAAAAATCGATTTTTTAGGTCCTTTTTTGAACTTAATGTCGATGTTTGATTACTTAATCGAGTCAAAATTTAAATTTTTTTAATGGATTTTATGTATTATGAAATTTTCAGGAATTTGATGAAGGTGAATTGATTCATAGATATATTCGTGGTGAACCTGTTAACTGGGAAGAATATGGTTATGATGGCCCTCCTATGGGAATTTTGATATCTTCTCCGGAAAATAAGAAAGTGCAGCAGGTAAGGGTTAAAATTTTTATTCAAATTTTGTCATTATTTTTAACCCTAATTTTTCAGTCTCAAAAAAACGAAGACGAGTGCAAAAATTGGAAATCAGGCCAAACATGGACGCGGACACAGCCATTTGGCACCCCGGGCAGTCGTTGCCGTGCGGAATCAGTTCGAACACATAGCTCGCAAGATACTCAGCCATATGAGCCACCACGTTCTCGTTTATGGGACAGTCACGGAATTTTCAGCAACCGTCAAACTTCGGAACAACGACATAGTGGCAACAGCGATTCTCAGGTGTACACGGGCAAGCAGATACTTAAACCGACTGAAAATATCAAAGATTATGGAAAACCACCGTGTGGAATGGAAGTTGATTGGAAGAATAGGGAGAAAAAGGTGGAAATTTGAGAGGATCAGTGCCGTACGTGCGATAGGGCCACAAACCCCTTCAGGATCAAGCAAAATCATAAGGGTTCCTCACCAAGGATGTCATTGTAAATTTTAGATTTTAAGTTTTTCAGAATAGAATTTAAGAAAGTTAAGTGGCTATATAAACAGTGACGTAGTTTCCTTAACTCAAAAATTTCAACAAAATTTTTGTCGAAAATCAGAATTTTTTGAGAAACTTTTAGCTTAAAAAGAGTGATTTTCAACAAAAAATTTTTGCGCTATAGGCGCGAAAAAACACAGGGGGCAAGGTTATTTTTGAAAAACTCGAAAAAAATTGCCTTGGTCCTTATGTTTTGCCCTAAATTTAGGAGAAACATAAAGGAGGACTCTTATGACTTTGGTCGGGATCCCTCCCAAAACTTTTGATCTTGTACGGTACAGGATAGGAAATGGATGAAATTGTGATTTTTGAGCTAAAATTTTAAATTAACTTTATTTTTTGGTTTCAAAATTGATCCAAAAATATTTAAAAAATCTCGATTGTTTTACATTATCATTTTCAGCGCATGGAAGATGACTATAATAAGAACACAACTTTTGCTCACACACCTGAAGAAACGTTAAAACGCCGTATGGAAATTATCCAACAAGTTGATTTGGAACGACGCAATCAAGAAGAAAAGGCTAAGGATCGCGCAACCAGAACTTTTGGTAATGCCGAGCTACATAAGTTTATTCAAGAAGAAGAAACCAAGAGAAAACTCGAAGAATGGCAGCGCCAACTCGAAGAAAAAAAGCAACTCGATCATTCAGAAATTGATGATCGTGATCTAGTGAACTCTACGGCTTATTTGAGAGGCAGTGCTATTCTCCCACGTGGTGTTGTGGAGCAGTTGAAATTTCCAAACTATTCATTGGGCCGTAAAATGTCGAATAAGAAGCACGAAAATTATTTGTTGACCGAGCGAATGGAATATATTGAAGAAGAAATGTACTCGTATTTATGAAAAATTAATTAATTTTTGAATTGGGATAGATCGATTTTTTAAAGATTTTGAGCTCAAAAATCGAAAAAAATTGAAAATTTGTTATTTTTTAAAATCCACAAATATTATTTAAAATTGAATTTTGAATTGAAAAATAGATTTTTAGGAAATTTCCTCCCGAAAATCGTGGCCCACGTGTCTATATACGTTCGTTGCCGTTCGAGTTTGAAGAGGAAATTCGACGTGCGAAGAAGTTGCTCGCCGAAAATAACGCTAAATGCCATCGCAAATTGGCTGAATGTATGAATTAGATTTTAAAAAAGATTTTTGGAGTTTTATAATATTGTTTTCTGGCTCAATTTTGATCTCAAAAATTGATTTTTGGGTTTAATTTTGAGCTCAATAATTGATTTTTTTTTAGCTAAAAAATGTATTATGCTCTCATTTTGAGTCCATTTTTATGTAAAATATCTATTTTAGCACTCAAAAATCGTGGCTTAGACAATTGCGCCATTGAAGAACTGGAATTTCGTGCCCAAAATTATGAGTTGATCGCTAAGAAATTGTCGAACATGATCGTGGATGTTGATGATAATTCGGCTTAAATATTTTCTTTTTTTTAATTGTATTCACATATTTTCTTGTATTCATATACTTATCTCAAAAAATGTATTATTTTATATTTTTTTAATATTTTGTGATCTCTGATCTATACGAGTATTACGTTCTTTGTCTTACGTTCATAAATATTATTTTTATTTGAAAAAAATGCTCAAAATGATATTTTTTGTTAAAATTTTGAATTGTCTAGGGTTAATATTTGAAAGCCTAAATTGAATTTTTGAGCATTTTATAAAGATATCAAAATTTATCGTGATCTCCATTTTTGCTCAAAATATGTTTTATATATTGAGTTAACGAGCCCATTTTGTTTTCCATGAATATATTTTATTGTCGCAAATGTTTCAAGGGAAAAATAAATCAAAAATACCAAAATAAGAATATTTTGTTCATAGGGAATGGCAGGGACGTATTTAAGTAGGGGCAATTCCCCCCTCCCCGTCACTGAAAAATTTTTCCTATGGTCCTCTTATGTTTTTGTCCCAAAAAATGTCCAAAATTTGCCATTTTTCAACATTATAAAAGTTTTGTGCTATACCACTATATAGCTAATTGTAAATTTTTTGACTTGTATTATATTCGAATAAATTTATTTGAATTATTCAATATTGTTGGAAAAGGTTTAAATTCCTTGGTTTAATTCATTTTCGTAACCTGTTTTTGTTTTGTTTTAAATTTGCATATTTCAGTTAAAGAATGACCCAAAAGAAGAAACGAATAGTAATAACTGGCTATGGTAGTTTTTCACACTATTCAGTGAACCCAAGTTCGGAGATTGTGAAAAACTTGGAAAATACCTATAAATCGGATGACGTGGAGTTGATCTCGGAGTTATTGGATGTGGCGTATGAAAATGCATTGACATATGCAGTGAAAGCTAGTCAGGAGTTTAATCCTGATGTATGTAAAAAATAATAAGTAGTGAGCCCAGTGGCGTAACCAAGGGGGACACAGTGTCGTAATTTTGGTGGAAGTTTTGAACTTTTTCTCAAAAAGTTTAATTTTTCCCCGAAAATTAAAAAATTTTCAGGTTTGAGAAGATCCCCCTCTCCCCATAATTACGGTACTGGTGGTAGGGACGGCCAACCCAAGCCCAAAAATCATGTTACGTCACTGTTGAGCCAAACAAGTCAAAATTGAAAATTTTTTGATACGATTTCGATGCATAAGCTCTGATACTCCTTTATTACTTTATTAGTTCATCCAAAATTTAGTTTGTGATACATTTGGGTGTACATCCCGACAAAAAGGTACTTAGACTTGAACAACAGTCTTTTAGTCATGGGTACTGTCTCAAAGACGTTGCAGGTTCGGATTTCTATGCACAAAATTTGCTTAATTTTACATTTTTGAGGTCAAGTCCCACTGATGAACTGTTGTAATGTTGAAAATACCGAAAACTCAAAAACTTTAACTACGGTTTTGGATTGTGAGACAATCACAAATACGCTCAACGGAAATGACGAAATTCAAAATTCTGGGTTGAAAATAATGTTATCGAATGATCCTGGGAGGTTTGTAAATTCCAATTTTTCACCTAAAAATTAATTTTTGGTGCTAAAAAATGTGCTCAAAAAATTGTTTAACTTGAAATTGAATCAAATTCTATTTTTTAAAACAAAAATGGATAATTTTTATATTATAATGGTGATATTAAACTCAAAAATCATGTTGACTTGTACTCTTAGATTTCTCTGTGGTTATGTCTATTACTGCACACTTTTTCTAAATAACAGAAAAAGCTTGTTTGTTCATGTGCCCGACTTTGATTCAACGATTACCTTGGAGCTGCTCACCAAAGTTGTAGAACAGATTATTGCCGAAGTCTTGAAGCAAATCTAGTTCTATATGTGTTCTACATATCAAATTTACATATTTTTATTTATTTATAATTGTCTAATAAAGATTTTTTATGTTTGATGTTGTTTTTATCGGTTTAATACCAGTTACTTAATTTTTGAACATGCGACTTTTGTTTTTCACCACGCTTTTATGGCAATAAGGGTGCTCGTTAGTCGTTGTCGCGCTTTTCATACTTGCCGAGGCATCAAAATGCAAGTTTTTAGAAAAAATTCAAATCAAAAACATGAAAAAAGTAATAGTATCACTTTTCGATGTATTCTTCGCTATTCAAAAGATGTGCGGAAGGTTACAAAAAACGGGGTGGCGCATTTCCTATTACCGTTTTTATACTGGGTTATTTTGCTAATATGTAAATTTTGTTTTCGCCATTTTGTAACGTTTCATTTTGGAACTGAGACATTAATTCCGCTAAATTTAATTCCGGACATTAATTCCTGGACTTTAATTCCACAGACTAACTCCGGACTTTAATTTTTGGCAGAAAAATGATTGGTGTCCGATGTCGGCACAAACTTTTTGCCGTTTTTCTATGGGTTGAAACATACGTGGAATTAATGTCCGAGAATTAAATCGCGGAATTAATGTCTCACTGCCCTCATTTTCAGCTGCCATATTATAAAATGAAGCGAAAAAGAACATCTGATTACCCTAATGGAGACGATGTAGAAGACCGAGATTGGGACAAGAACAGTGATACGACTAGCTTTAGTACTAGCAGTTCAATAGTCTATCAGCCAACTGCAAAAAGACGGAATTTGGATTTTGGTGATGTGGACGAGACTAATAGTGTTTATGAAACGGGTGATGAAGATTGTGAGCTTTGGCTCATCAGGAAGCCTAAAGGAGTAAGCATTTGGAAGTGTAGTTCACGAAAAAAAAATCACACGATACAAAAAGCTGCAGCTCAGAATTTACAGATTTTTAGCTCAAAAATCGAAACGGCAACTTTTTGAGATTAAAGTCAATTTTCCACTAATTTTTGAGCTACCATACATCGAAATTTATAGATTTTTAGCAGCTCAAAAAACGATTTTTTAAATAATTATCACTAATATTTGAGTAAAAAATTGATTTTTGAGATCAAAATTGGCTACTGGTTTTTATTTGCTATAATTTTTTAAATCCAAAAAACTGATTTTCACAAATTTATTTTTGTACAATTTTAAGCTCAAAAAATAATTTGTATGATCACTTTAAAAACAAATTTTTCTACTCTAAAATCACATTTTTCAGATCTCATTAGAAGAACTACTAGATTGTAAATTTCCGAAGAAAGTACCGAAGCCAAATGAGTCGCGAGTAAAAAGCTGGGAGATAGCGTCGACTTCGGACCCAAACGATTCTGTAGGCTATAAAGAAGTGGTGACGGCAAAATTTGAGCGGGCTGCTAAGCCGATGTTTTATATGTCGAATCGTGATTTTTACGCGGCTGAGGACTCTGAAGGAGATGACGAAAGAGTTGATGTTGAGATAGCAAATCCATGTAAAAAAATTATTAAAAATATTAAAATTTTTCCGAAAAAAGTTTTCGCCTTCGAATAATTTTCTGAGGTCAAAAATTCAGAGTAACTAGGCACAAAAAGATACTGTATCCTAATTTTTTGAAACCTAAAAATTTAAGATACTTATTTTCTATACTAAAAAATTTCACTTTTTTAGCTGAAATTTTCCATGGCGTAGTGACCATAGCTCGTGAAATACCACTTATGAATAATTTTCCATTGATGCCGGAAGAAAATTTTTTGGAGCCCGACCCACAGGAGACCGAAATTCCGAAGCCTTCAAGAAAAATCCGGTCAATTAGGAAGAGAGCCATGGTGGACTATGAAGCGTTACCCCAACGACTCCGGGCTTTTGGAGTGAAAACGATGAAGAAGCGCAAAAAGGCCAAGAAGCATAAAATGGGCAAGAAAGATAAGGAGTAAAATTTTGATTTTTAGTCGAATTTTATGTTCAAAAAGCTGATTTTTCATAGATCTTTGAGCTAAAAAAATTGAATTTTTACCGATTTTTGAGTTCAAAAAATAAGTTCTCACAGATTTTTGAGCTCAACAATCGAATATACACTTATTTTGAACCTAAAATTTTTTCACATTTTACATTCCAAAATTTCAATCCTTTTCAGAGAGCTAAAATTGAAAGAAGTCAAAATTGTCCAAGAAGTTATGAAAATTAAAAAGGTCAAAGTTAAACAAGAGATTGAAGATTTGAGTTATAGCTTTCACAGAGAAAATGCCATAACCAAACTAGAGCCACCTTCGGATTCAGAACTAAGACGACGCAGCATTAAAAGAGAACCTATTGATTTCTAAATTTGATCTATATGTTGTTATAAGATTGTTATTGTTTGTTAATTTTTAAAATAAATTTTTAACTTTGTGAATAATTTAAATTGTAATCAACGGAGTGAAATTTTTAAGAGACGATATCTCGAAGTTCGAACCTAAGTGGCCTTGATGTTAAACGGTTCAATGGCGAACAAGTTGAATTTATTTAGTGAGATTAACGTATGGAAAAGTTCTTAAAAGTCATTTCGAGTCAATCTGATTTCCTCCAAAGAATAAAATAACCTTGCCCGAAGCTAAAAAACACTACAGGGTGGCGCAAAATTTTGCGCTACACTGTATTTTACGTTGATTTTTTGAATTTACTAACCGGATTATAACATCCTAACAATTTTTTCGGTCAAACTTTCTATCTGGCCGATGTATTCCATTATGGAGAACATTTCTAGCGTAGTTCGAAAAAATCCGAGAAACTTCGATTTTTGAGCCATTTTACACAGGAGCCGTATTAGAAGGGATCGAAAATTTTTTTTCATAACCACGTTAGAAATGCTCTCCATATTGTAACACATCGGCCAGATAGAAATTTTTGCCGAAAAAATTATCAGAGTGTTATAGACTGGTTAGAAAATTCAAAAAATCAACGTAAAATCAGGTTTTTTGAACCCCCTTTAGGGCTCGCGGAGATTAAGGGCGCTGGCAGAAGAAAATCTCCGAGAGGTTATATTATATATATTTTACTCTGGAATAAAAGTTCACTTTTTAACATTTTTACACCAAAGTAAAATATATATCGAAAAAAAAACAATTTTTTCTTTGTCTCGATTTCGATTTCAATTGTCTTCTCTCTACCTTCTCCTACAACTTTTGTTTAAGCAATGTCTGTCTAAATCAAACGTTATCAAAATCTATCGACACACTCATAAATGAAAATTTATTAATTTTTTAAAGGAAATATAACCTTTCTACAACTACAATTTTTAGAGTGGACCCTGCCACATATCAATCATAATTTTCTACAATAAAAAATTACAAAATTAAAAAAAAAGATTATGGGATTTAATAGACGACGCAGGTCGATGGGACGGTGATGGTTTCAACGAAGCTTGGCTTGTTGGTTGGGAGCTCAACTGGGCGAGTGGAGCGGCGAGCTTCACGGAGAAG
>JAQGCP010000123.1:0-21881 GCA_034699885.1 Acrobeloides thornei
TTTTTACCCCCAAAAATCGAACTAGGGAACTCTAATTTTGATGTTTCCGTAACTACTAGGGCCTATAGAATCAGTTACAGTCGGTTTAAAAAAAAACTGGGAGTATCACCTGGTGAATGTCCCTTGTTAGGCTTAGGCTTAATCTTAAGCTTAAGCTTAAGCTTGGGCTTAGGCTTGACTTAGGCTTGAGCTTAGGCTTGAGCTTAGGCTTGAGCTTAGGCTTGCTTAGGCTTAGGCTTGGGCTTGAACTTAGGCTTGAGCTTAGGCTTAAGCTTGATCTTTTTTATGTATTAAAATAAGTGTCAAGAGTTTTGATACATACCAATAACGTTCCTGGATGCCTCAACGTTTCAGAAAAATGCTGCGCCGGCAATTTGTTCGGATTCGTGCTCGGCGTGTGCACCGCACAACATTTTACGAACACGGCCATGAAGAAAAGTACACCAATACCCATCAATACACAAGCCCACCAGTTCTCCTAGAAAAATTTAGTCTCATTTTTAGTAGAGGGATTTTGTGTACCTGTGCCCATTGAGAAACCGTATTGATAGTTTGTTTGTTGAAAAGAAGATTCTTGAGCCTAGCTAGTGGTCCATTCGAATCGACACTTCGACACTTGCGGAAAATATCACAGTACCCTAAAATATGCAAATTATGGAGAGTTATGAAATAAGGTTTATGTATAGATACCTTTGTAGTTGTTACATGGCGAACCTGGATGGAGAAGCAAGCCGGATTTATCTTCTCGCCCAGTTTGTGGGAATTTGCCAACTCCAAATTCTAGCATCTCAAATGAGGAAAGGCACTCTGAAAAATTTTAAAATAAAATATGTAAAGTTAAAAAATGTTGAACTTATCAAAAAATAAAACTGACCAAAAATTATGGATATTGATTGGAAGTGAAAGGCTTAGGCTTGGTCTTAGGCTTAGGCTAATGCTTAGGCTAAAGGTTAGGCTTAGACTTATGCTTGTTCTTAGGCTTAGGCTTATGCTTAGGCTTGGTCTTGGGCTAAAGCTTAGGCTTATGCTTAGACTTGTTCTTAGGCTAAAGCTTATTCTTAGGCTTGGGCTTAGGATAAAACTTTGGATTAGATTGACTTGACTTGGGCTCTGATAGTTCTAGCATATTTTGTAAATTTTTAGCTTTTTGTATTTTTGATGAATTTTCCAAGATTATTTTTTAATTTTGGTGATTTTTCTTGAAAATCTTACTAATTCAAAAATAATTCAATTTTATGTAAAAATCTTGTGAAAACTTTATAACTGCACTCCAACTTTTCATATTTCGATTTTTTACATTTTTTATACACCCCTTCAAACGTACTTCCATTCTTTTCACAAGCCAGATGACACAACTGCGACGGTTTCCCTTCCGTCAAGAAACAATCCTTGAGTCCAACTTGAGCACAAATCGAGCCATTACAACTACCAGATTGACAAACTTTTGTTGCATCCTGACATGGAAGTCCATCTGGTTTCGGCTGGCTATCCGGACACTCCGGTCCTCGGCCATCGCACGTTTGACTGTACAAACATTCGGATTCTTCTCTGCAAACTCGTTGGTCCTTGGCCGAATAGAATCCGCACAACGCACCATTACAGCACTGGCCTTCCGACGGGCTGCACCTGGCGTTGGGTCGACGTTTGCAGGCGTTTGAGCCGTAGAAACGGCCGCCGATTTCGTGGGGTGTGCAACAATGGTCGGCCATTTGTTGGCAGTCTCGGTCGGAGAAGCCGCAATCGCATTCTTCGCCAGGTTCACGGATTTGGTTGCCACAAAAGGCAGATGTGCGTTCTAAAATTGTGAAACTTTGATAAATTTTTAAAAACTTTTGTCATCGAATGAATTTCCCGTGAAGAGGGGGTTTTTTGACAATAAAATTCAAACAAAATAAGGACCAGGTAAAAGTTTGTGTATTAACACAAAAGGGCTTGGGCTTAGGCTTAGGCTTAGGCTTAGGTTGGGATTAGGCTTGGGCTTAAGCTTAGGCTTAGGCTTGAGCTTAGGCTCAAAGTTCCAAATTTTTCACCTTGAAAGCAATTCCTTTTCTTCCCAAAAACCGGCATATACGAGTGTTGCGGATCCACCGGCGTCTGTGACAGCACCTCATACAACACTAGACTAATATTCGCTACGGAACACGGCGAAAATCTCGCGTTGTTCACTTTATCTCCAGAAGTTGCCGAAGCAAACATGATATAATTTCCATCCGGTAGGCCGGGTTGACATTCGAGTGGGAAATCGTGCTGAAATGGCAAAAATTTATCGTTTTGATTAGAAGTAGATAAGCATGTCAAAAAGTGACCATCTTTTCACCGGATAGAAATATGCGAATTTTGAGCACGAACATAAATTTTTCATAGTGACAAAGACGAAAAATTTGTCACCATTGTCACAATGAACAAAATATTATCGTGCTCAAAATTCGCATATTTCTCAAATTCGACAAAGATTGTCACTTTTTATCAGGGTTGCCACAAGCACGGCAAAGCTATCGTACGAAAGTACGACGGCCCCACAAGCTATCGTACGAAGTCATCGTACCCTCGTAAAATTAACGTAAAAGTACGACGAAATCGCCACAAGCTGTCGTATGATCGTACGACGCAGTACGACGAAATTTGTACGATAGCTTGTGGCCATTTCGTCCGTCATACGAGTGTATTTTACACTCGTACGATAGCTTGAGCCGTTGCTTGTGGTAGTGCGATAGCTTGTGGCGACCCTAATTTGTGAATCGCTAGTTAGGAGAGAAGGGGCTTACCGGTGAGCCAAAATTATGCCCAATTTCATGGGCTAGAGTTAATTGAGATACTCTTGAAGGCACTCGATTTCCATAGTTAATCAAACTGACAATTCCGGTGTTTAGTGAACGGTATACCATACCACGAGAGCCTTCATTGTATTTTTGATAGACTTGGCAGACTCCGCCGGCAGTGTCTAAAAAGTAGTGGAAATGGACATTATCGACTAAAAATTCATCTTACTAAAATTCGGGCTAGCTACCCATGCTAGACCCAAAGTTCCTCCGACAAAGTCACGAAATGTTAGTGCATAGGCCAAGCAGAAGGCGGAATGATTTTTCTGGGAATTCAAGTTCAAAAAGTTTGATACGTCAACATTTTCTTCACAAAATGGATTATCCGAGCCTGGAGCAGGCTTATTGCCTTGGCAAGTATCTTTGGTATAGATCTAAAAATTTCTCATAAAAATGAGACAAAGATATGGAAATTGATTGAAAGTGAAAGGCTTGGGCTTGGGCTTGGGCTTAGGCTTAGGCTTAGGCTTAGGTTTGGGCTTAGGCTTAGAGCTTATTTACAACGATGCGAATTTGCACTCATTGTGAACAAGCCCTTAGGCTTAGGCACGGGGAAACAAAATGCAATAAATTCCATTCAAAAAATCGAAACTTTAAATTTTTCGATTTTAGACTCCTTGGTCCTCAAACCCGGACCAGGCTCCTGGCTACCGTCCAAGTGCACTACCACTAGAGCTACTGAGACCTCCAACTGATGTCCGTTAATTTCTTGTGAATACTTGGCGGTGTATTTTCCACTACTCACACGGTGATTAGCACCTGTGTGCCATCCGATCGATTAACGATACAAGACGGACGTAGGGATTACCGATAGATAATTCCTACGAAAGTACACCAAGTATTCACCAGAAATCAACGGGCATCAGTTGGAGGTCTCGGTAGCACAATGGTAGTGCATTTGGACAGTAGTTAGTAGATCCGGATTCGAGTCCCAATTGGGTCCAAAAACTTTTTCTTAATTTCAAAATCCTTATTTTGTACCTTTTCTGACATGTCTATGCTTTTTCAAAGTCTTCATTTTTTTAAATTATACATGCCCTAGTGGACAATCCCTTGTTTCGCATCAAGTTTATATTCAATCCCTTTTTGCGGCTAAATAGGTTTATTCAAGCACGATGAGGCGGCAATTCTTTTCCAAGGTTGAAATGAAGAAGAAGATGATGATCGCGTGCACACAATACTAAGAGGATGGACACGGCAGCCGACATAGTGTGTGTTCGAAAAAGCAGAAGAACAGAAGGCAGATCGGACACAACAATAGAGTTGTTTTCATCGGTTTCGCCCATTCAAAACTAGGCCTTCGCGCATGTTCACCTGTCGAAAGACATCGAAAAACAAAAAATGGGGAAATTTTTCGTTAATGAATCAAGGTCCCGCGCATAAAACAAAACCTAATTAATCACGAAAATGGACAATCTCACAAGTGGATTAACACCTCCGTTGGGAAAAAAACGAAGGTTTTTTGACAGCTTTGTTAAGAAAAAGAACCACTCAACTCGGGAAAAAATTTTTCTTTTTTTTGAAATCATGAAAATAAAGCATTTTTTACAGTAAATTTTGTTCGAGCACGATGAGATGGCATGAAAATGTTTCCTTGATTCAGGAAAAGGGGTGGATGTATTGAAGCGAAAATGAATAAAATTTGGATTTTCGCCAGAAACCCGACTATCTTTGAATGAAGTCCAAATTTTTATTCATTTTCGTTTCAATACATTCATCCCCTTCCCTGAATCAGGGAAGCATTTTCATGGTTCGAAAATGCGCGCAATCGATTCCCCGAAAAACCCTGAGTCTTTCGTAAAAATTCGACTCTATAGTTCGTTTCCGCTCATGTTAGAAAAAATTTCCGGACACGATGGCCAAGTAGCTAACGCGCTCAGCCTTCACTCAAAGGGCGTGGGTTCAATCCAGATCTCAAAAGTCATTTTGTTTTTTTTTTGTACACTTTGAGGAGAGCACAATGCCTATTTTCATTCAAATTTAAGCTCTTACCGTTGTCCTTTGAATCACAAAATTCAACCCAAGTATGCCGCCAAAATCTGTGGTTTCGTAGATTTGGTTGACTGCTTTGATATGGTTGTAGAATAAGCTAACGATCTCTTCACGAGTTCTAAAGTTAAAAACATAATACACAATTTGCATAAAATTAAATACACAGTCAAACCTCCGTTTTATGACACCTGGCGGGGGACATAACGACCACGCAGGGATACTGGCGGAAAAATTTGGTATATAAAGAAATCAATTTGCTATAAATACCAAATTTTCCCGCCAGCATCCCTGCGTGGTCGCTGTCATAAAACGAAGGTTTGACTGTAGCTTGTCTATATACCTAACATGATCTCGGTTTCCTTCTTTGTGAAAAATGTGTTCGTACAACTTTTGATCTGCCTGCAGATAAATGGAACACGTTCTAACCGTGAATAGACGATGGTTATTGATTTCTTTGAGTTGAGGTTGCTGGAAGGAGATGTGGATGTTGCGCTTGGGGCGAGAAGTGTTGGCATAGCTAAATATTAAATTTCGATTCAGCTCGTCGAGCACTTCAAAATGAGTACTATATCATGGTCTTTTGGGATTTTCCTATGGCCGAGTAGCTAACGCGCCCGACCTTCACTCAAAGGACGTGGGTTCGATCCCGCACTCAAAAGTCATCTTTTTATTTTGTTGTCAAAAGTTATAAAAATTTTTGCATATCCACATTTTTATCGAGGAACACGATGGCGCTGTTATTTTTGCATGAAACCTTTTGGAAAAATCGTCCCATCCTCTTCGTTCCATTAGAGCCCATGCCAAATTTTTATCGCTCATTTTTCCGGCATAGGCTCTAATGGAACGAAGAGGATGGAACGATACGAATGAAATCGCATAATAGGATGAAACCAAATTCAGGGTTTTCGTGTCAATAGTCAGGCAATCCATACCCATTTCCGGACGTCGTCTGGAAATGACATAGTCTCATTTGTATTCGTTCCATCTATGTTCATTTCATATCGTTTCAAATCTTTCGTTTAATTCGAGTCTATGCCAAAAATTCGATGGCTAATTTTAAATTTCTGAATCGGTCAAAAAAATTTTTTGAACCCCTAGACATTGAGTATAAAGAGAGACATTTGCCACTTCACCATGAACGATGTTTTTCATTTAGCGAGTAATTCCTTATATTATAAACTCTTACGAATGAAAATCATCATGAGGTAGAAGATGTGAACGATAATATATAGGCTCATCAAAAAATGATGCAGACGGAGTTTCTGCTGAGGTTTGAATTTTCTCCATTTCGGAATGAACGGATTTAGAGAGGCCACATGTATGGTCCGCTAAATTTTTTTATTTTTCGACGTTAAGACTGTGTCATGGCGAGGTTCCAAAATCTGAGCGCGCATGGCCGAATGGCTAGATGATGACCATTCGTGTTATTGTAACGGGTTCGAACCCACCAGGTTCGAAATTTACTCAAATTGAATTTTAATAAATTGTAATAATACATTATGATCGAAATGTTTGTTGTTAATCGAGCACTAGGACGGAACGTACTTTACATAACTTACCAGTAAGGTACGTTCTGCCCTAGTACCGTTAATCGCACCGTCGCTGATCCCCATTCGATGTCGCATTGTTTCTGCCTCATTTAATAAGTGGCAGAAAATTTTTCCCTCAAATAAGCAAAAAAATTTTCATGTAATTTTTAAGGGGAGTTTGCTTTAAAACTTTTTATGATTCGCTAAAATAAAAATTTCGACACTGATGGAATCAGCCCAGCGTCAATAACATGAATGCCCGGCATCCTAGCCATTAGGCCATGCACGCCCAACTTTTTTGAATCTAGCCATGAAATAAAGTTTATATATGGGTTAGAGTTACCTTCATACTCATCTTCACTATGTACAAAATTATCTTCAACACTCCTCTTTCTCCTGAACTTTACATGGTTGATTTCCGAATCCGGGTAAATAATGGAATGGTAATGCTGGGGTCTTTCGTCCGGTGGAAAATATCTGGCTGCTTTTTCGACTGTAAAAATGGTTCCATCACCCAAGTGAACGTGCCCGTCGAAAATTCCATCTATCAAAGAGCCATAAACATGAGAAGCGGGGTCATCTAAAAAATACTCATTTTTTCATTTTCGTTATCCAGTAGATACTAGGATGCACAAGTTACAAAAAGTAACAATCCTTGTTATCGGACATGCGAATTTTGAGCACGAACATAAATTATAGTGACAATGGTGACAAATTTGGACCATTGTCACTATGAAAAATTTATCTTCGTGCTTAAAATTTGCATATTTCTGACCAAGGCTTTTACTTTATGTAACTTGTGCATCCCTAATATATACCTTTGACATAACCTTGATATAAAAATTCATGGGGTCGTATAACATGTGATTGATATTCGCCATTTACATCGAGAACATGATTATCGGCAAAAATGTCGGCATATGGCTCAATTGGGGCTAGTTTCAAATGGAATGTTCTGGAAAAAATTTTTTGCTTAAAAATTTAGTCCTTACCTATTATGAGATCGAAAGCGAAGATCAACCGGCGACGAAGAGTCAGTGGACCTCTTTCGTCTGTCCAATACTGGTCGATAGTTCAAAGTTTCGAATTGATCGACATATTTGTTTAGACATACCCCTAAATATTTCTTTGTGCTAAAATATGCAAATTTCGAAAGCGGGGATGACCAGTAGCTTAGCGAGGTCCCCAGAAACGGGGATCAGGAGCTTCGAAATTTCGTGAGCCAACCATAAGAGTCTCCTTATGCTTTTTTAAAAAATTTTTTGTCCAAAATTTGATAAAAATCATAAAGGTTCACCGGTCGAGCCCCCACTTGTTGGAACTTTGTCTCCTGGGTCAGATTTGGCTCGAGGAGGTGTCTAGTGGATTTTCAAGGAAGACTGGAATCCGACATAGTGGATTAGCAAGGAAAGGGTCGGAGAAGGGCACAGGCACGATCATTTGCATATTTCACAAAATTTCATTCAACCATTTATAATTTACCTAGTTCAAAAACAATAAAAATCAAAAACAATATTTTCAGCACCATTCTTCGTTAATAAAAACCAAAATGTACATGAAAGACCTACATACTACAAGGCAAGAGCTAAAATCGATCAAAACTATCAAACAAACAAAACAGTTTCATCACACGAAAAATAAAACGCAAAATCAATATTTGTGAAAACTTTCAATATCCCATGTTGCCACTCTCCGGTTGAATGGCTCCATTTTTGTGAGATTGAAGCGACAAAAAAGCACTATGAGACAGCTTCCGATTAATCATCAATCGAGGTCGGACAAGAAGCGGTGTGCCCAGCGTCCACTTTATTCGTGTTCGTGAATCGCACGACTACCGCTTTACCCATTACGCTTGAGTAAGGTGGAGAAAGAGAACGAAAATTTGAGCCGGGAATTTGAAATGTTGCCAAACGGTAAACAAAACTCAAAAACAACTGGTGGAAAAATGTTTGTGCCATGTGCTTCACATGTTGTGTTTTTAACGGTAAAAATAGTTCAACTTTTAAAAAGTTTGAAAATCAAATTTTTCTAAGGAAAAAACCTAACGGAGGGGGTCCAAAATCCAACTTTTTGCAAACGTGATTTAAGGACAGCCCCATAGGTGAGAATAGGAAAAGAAAAGGAGGGATAGAAAAAGGGAATAGTTGATGGAAAAGGGAAAGGAGAGAGATGAAGAAGGGGCACTAGGCCCCTCGTTACGACGCGAATTCATGGCCATTCGTTACAGAACCCGATTAATTTTAACTTTAAAAATTAAATTTTTTCATACAAAATTGAAAAAAATTGTTTATGATTTCCCCCTCCCCCATTTTTGAAATTCTAGCACGCCCCTGGCAGACCGTAACAAGCGGATTCTGTAACGAGAGGCCGTGATGAGTGTGTTCGGTAACGAGAGCCCGTAACCGTAACGAGGGGCCTAGTGCCGAATAAGGGGGGGGGGTAAAGGAGTGGGTATTGAAGAGAAAGCTGGGGATAAGAGGAGTGAAAAGAGAAATGGGCACTTACTTTTTCCCCTTTTTGATTTTTCCCTTATTTTTTTACTCTTACTTTTTTCCCTATTACTTTTTTACTTTGCAATTTGTGTAAAATAAGGGGAAAAAGTACGAGGGAAAATAAAGGGGGAAAAAGTAATAGTGCCGGGAAATGGGGGATGTTGAAAAATAGGAAAAGAGTTACTGCGCTTCCAGTGGAGGGAGAGGGATTGGAGGAGTGAGGCATGAGAGGAGGGGACGTGAAGGTGGAGGTAGGAATGGAAGGGAGAACTGTGAGGAGGGAAGTGAGGGTGTAACTTTCTAACGACACCAAAACTATCAGGATTGGCTTTGTATTTCTGGAGAAACCCTCAAAAACATTTAAAAAAACGTTTCGAAACATCAAACGACCTTTCACACTATCCATCTTTTTTGTTGAAAAACTTGAAACGTGTTTTGTTTTCATTTTGCGTTTTTTGTTTCACGAGCAAATGCATTTTTTAAGCTAAAAAATCAAAATGTCAAACTACCCTAGAGGAGATAGAGATCGTTCTAGCACGTCTTATTATCCACAACCTGATTACATGCAAACGCCACCACCGTCTTCAGATTATTCACATACCAGGTACTTAGATAGTTTTAGAGCCGGCACTAAAGATCAAGGGTGTCATGAGCAATGGCCGGCCCATGGGCCATGGATTTTTACGGCCCTAAAAATTGGGCCGGGTCGTAAAATTCGCGGCCCACTCAAATGGCAAGTGTATTTTTTAAAGAAAAATTGTCATTTTCTGAGCATTTTTAGCTTAAAACGTGCTCTTTTTTTACAAAATTTCTCGCTTGTGGCGCTGATTTTTACATTAACTCAAGGAAATATCAACAAAAAAGGTATTTTTTGAAAAAATGGACCGTTAGGCTCAGCTCAATGGGTGGGCCGGGGCCGCGATTTTTTACGACCCGAAAAAATGAGCTGGGCCGGGTATGGGGCTTCAGCTGCTTTAAAATAGGATTTTGATGTCGTTTTTGTTGAAAATTAGGAGAAACGAAAATGGAAACTCTCCTATCCCCCCTCATGAGTACACTTAAATGTTTCTTTGTTTCAGTTCCCAATCATTTGGCCAACCTGCACCAACAAAGCAACTTACCGGGCAACAAGTCCAATGGCTAGTTGGTCGACTTTCTATAGAAGACCAAGAATCGCTGGGCCGGATATTGAAAGGTTGCACCAGAGAAATGACCTTGACTCGAGGACTTCCATTTGCTGCATTTTGCATGGGAACGATTTGGTTTGCACAGAAAAATTTGCCAGCTGCTTACCGAGTTGGGCTAAGACCCTGGATCTTCTATCCTTTAGTAGGACTTGGTGCTTTATCAGGAGCGAATATGCTATCAATGCCCAAATGTATAGAGAGGGCACAGCCGAAATTGATGGAATTGTATACAAAAGTGGGAAAAATTTTTTCACACCTTTGTATAACATCCCACTTTTAGTATGAAACCCAATCCGCTGCCGGCCAAACCTCGCATGTGACTTATGATCAATTGCGCCAACGTAATCGTGGAGGTAATCGAGGTGATCAAGAGCCTCCACTGTTGGATGATGGCAAGCATCTTTCCCAGTTCTATACTGAGCCTACTTTTATCTCAGGAACACCGATTTCGTCTGGTGAGCCAGCAAAGAAGCCGGAATTTAATGAAGAGTTTTCGTTTAAATAAATCGATTTATAGGTTGTTCTTATCTAGTTATATAAAGCTTGTAATGTGTCTGTCTGTCCGGACGGCTGTGGTAGAAATTCCTACTTGAAAATACGAAAATTGGATATTTCATGGTCTAGAAGGCGTTTTCAAGATTTTTTGATGCGCGTAATCAATTTCTCGCATAAAAATACCCCTAATGAGTCATTTTGGAGGGAAAATTTTCGCCAAAAAATGACCAAATTGCGGTTTTTTTGGAATCCTGTATAACGAATTAGTCAGGCAAAGACAGATTAGCTGGTATTTGTTAGATTAATTTTGTTTTATGCGAATTTCAAGAGCTATAAAAGCGCCCGAAAGTCTCGTACGCTCTCGGAATTGCTCGGGATCGCTTGGAAGTGAGGCCAAGCGCCGAAGGCGTTCGGTATCCAAGTTCTAATTGTTTATGTTATAATAAAGTATTTATATGCAAATTTTATTTATGTGTATTCAGTTTTAACCGTTGATACCTATATTTTTACATAATTTGTCGTTTTTTAAGTTTGTATGTGCTTGAGTCATTTTCTGTTGAAAATTTGTACTATTTGATTTTTGGTTTTATCCCAAAAATTTTCGTTTCACCAAAAATTAACATTTTCTGAAGATTTTCAGATTAAAAATTGACACTTTTAAGCTGAAAATTTTCAGACAATGACATTTTTGGCAAAATAAAAATTTTTGGAATGGGAGGACCCTCCGATCATTCTAGCACCAATTTTTTCATCTAAAAAAAGCATACATAGCCCGCGGTCGAAGTCTATGTTGTAGATGAAAAAATTGATTTCAAGTCCAAAAAAAATATAAATTTTGCCCAAAACTCGCAAAAAACCCACTTTTTTGGACATAATTACCTTTTTGATCGTTTTTTAAGGTTCAAACACTAATTTTCACATTTTTTAAATCTCAAATTCGTGATTTTCGCCTGAAAATAAGCAAATAAAGCTATAATCGACTAGGTAAATCCAATAGTACACTATCGTGGACTGTCCCTTTAATATCCTTTTTTGTAGATGGACCAAACAAGACCCAAATTTGATTATGAAGAAGGAAAAGTGAAATATTTGATGACTAAGCTGACTTCTGAAGAAAAAGAGCAAATCAAATATGAAGGCGGTAGACAACTTTGCAATGTTTTTTTCTTCCGAATTATTCCCGAGTCTATAGCAGGTGAATTGGCATTATTTGGAGCTTTGAATTTGATACCATCCATTAGAAGAGAATTTGGAAATTTTAGTACCCAATTTCTAAGGAATTATATTCGCGCCTATCCAAAGAGCTCAATTTATTATTTTTTTGCTATTAATCTTTCAGTTGGAATTTTGAATATACCGGTATGGAGGAATAAACTGGAACCAACTTTTGCGAGGTTATTTGAAAAGGTACTTTGAAATTTTTCAAGTTTTTGAAATATGCAAATTTTGAGAGGGGTAATAAACCATCTTTCGAAATTTGCATATTTTCAAGATACGTGTTTTAATGCATCACTTTTTTTAGTATAAAGATGGATATGTGGGCTCTGCTAAATTGCTCGAGGAAGAAAAAGACTTCTGATATGATCTCATAGGAATTGTTTATTGTTTAATTAGTTATAGGTCAATAAATATTAATTTTATTTTTGTTTTTTATTTTTATGGTCGTAACCATATATACCTATTTTGATTGTTATTTTTGTTAGCAGAAATTTTTTTGGAGCTTAAATGGGTCGTGCAGAAAACCAATAAGTTCATTTTGGAGAAAATTTCGAAAAATAAAATTTTTCAATTTTAGACCACGTTCAATGAGGTATAAGTAGTCGAAGTAGCTTCAAAATTTTTCATGAGAAACTTTTTTGATCAATGCATTTTTGAAAATACGAATTTTCAGATTCAATTTAATGGG
The DNA here is from genome assembly GCA_034699885.1 of Acrobeloides thornei. Lineage (NCBI taxonomy): Eukaryota > Metazoa > Nematoda > Chromadorea > Rhabditida > Cephalobidae > Acrobeloides > Acrobeloides thornei. Next base: position 12,421 of record JAQGCP010000123.1, read on the forward strand.
AAATGTTCTTGGAAACACTCATTATTACCCTTCAAAAACATCAGATATAGAGACGTTTGTAAAATCGGCTCGAAACCAAAAATGGCTTCTTAAGAAAATGTCCCCGGATGAAAAATCCGAAGCTAAAGCTCAAGTCAAGAAGTGCTATTGTGAATCTTGTTTATTCTACGGTCTCCCGCTGGCGGGAATTTTGTACATAGTGAATTTGCGCATTTTATTGTTTCCTGTTGAAAAGGCTCGTATAAATTATGGTCAAGAATTTTGGCAATTTGTGAAAAAGATTTCCACAAGGCATAAAATTGCATGTGGTGGGATGATCTTTTCGCAATTCGGGATTTTGTCGGCCTATTTTTCGTCTGGATGCTATGCACCGGCGTTGAGTAAATATTATGAAAAAGTGAGATTTTTATGTGTAGCATGGGAAAACCCCTTACCCTCCCCCTTGTAAAAATATAAAATTTGTCAAAAATCGAAAAATACACCAAAAATCTGAATTTATAAAAAAAATTGAAAAATACGTCAACAATTTCAATTGGCACTGTCCCGAGCCTCCTACAATGCTACTAATTTCAACAAAGTTATAAAATTTTTAGTATCGCGAACTAGCCAAAACCATCGAGCCAATTGAACCACAAAATTAGAAACTGGTTACCGAGTTACAGATATTTTGCTCAAGTGTATATAAATGCCTCATTGTAAAACTAGAAACTGGTACAAAAATATTGAAACGAGTACTTTTTTATATGTAAATTTCCTATTCGTATATAAATCTATTTATTCACTTTTTATGTACAGGGTAATGATGCTCAAAATTACCAAAAAGTGAGACTTTTGTCACCGGCCTTAAATATGCGAATTTTGAGGATGCTATATTGGATGAATCCAAAAGTTCTCGGACTTCACTTTTCATTTTTTCATCGATAGATGAAAAAATGAAAGTCCGATGACTTTCGGATTCACCTAATAGTTTGTTCATGGTGGCAATGGAGACAAATTTTCAGCCATTATCACTATGAACAAATTGTATCGCGCCCAAAATTTGCATATTTATGGTTGGTGATAAAATTGCCACTTGTTGCAACTGAGCATCTCTAGTACAGGGTGCCCAAAAAACCGGATTGTTGCGATTTTTCAATTAATAAAAATTTTAAAAAATCGCCAAAATTCTGTTTTTTCGCCCCATTGTATAAACCATTGGAACTTGTGCACTTCGGCCCCCCCCCAAAATGTTTGATTTATGCGAATTGGGGGGGGGGGGAAGTGCATAAGTTCCAAACCATTTTGGCCACTTTGCCCGATTTTCGGTTGCCCGACACTTTTTCCCTCATCACTTTTGTTCCCTTTTTCCCTAAACAAAATTTTTCTCCGTGACAATTTTTTCCCAAATTCGTTTTAATAAACAAGATTTTATTGAAATTCAGGCAACTTTTTTTTTAAAGTTGCCTGAATTTCAATAAAATTGTGTTTATTAAAACGAATTTGGGAAACAATTGTTTAAGGGAAAAAAAGTCTGGCAACCCCGATTCTCCACCGCGAGTGAAGTAGTCCATTGAAATTAGCCAGTTGTCGAATTCATCATCCGTTAGATACAGCTTCGTGAATATCTCTTGGAGATTCATCTCTCTAAGTTCATCAATTGGATTATTCATTTTCTTAAAAAATGGAAGTTTTTTTGAAAGAAAAAATGGAAAAACGAAAAAAGAGAATGAATGAGAGCGAACGAAAAAGCCTGAAATCGGGAATTTTTTTAAGGCAATTGCCTTCCCCCCCCCTCGTCGCTGAAAAAATGAAAATTTTTCCTAATGGTCCCCATTGTGTCTTTGCCCAAAAACATTTTTCAAAAATTTGCTATTTTTTCACACAAATAGCAATTATTTAACAAAAAATGTCAATTTTTTAAAAATTTTGTCAAAATTTACAATTTTTAGCAAAATATTCGGCAATTTTTTTCACAAATTTTTGCACTTTTGCAAAATCGGATTACAGTATCGATCCAGTAAAATTTTTTTGTCCGAAATTTGAAAAAAAATTATAATATCACTCTCCCTGTCGCTGAATCTAGATACGCCCCAGCGATTTGGTATTGAATCCTATCCTTTTAAAGTGAAAGGCTACTACTAATTTGATCCCATGACCATGTTTTTCCCTTCATTAGAGGTTCAAATTCAGTGAACACTAAAACGAAAACCCTGAATTTTATCTTTTCTACTGCTGTGTATAGACATTTTTGCAGTGGATGCTTTTTGACAAACTAGACGATTGTGTTTGCCATGATTCTATCGCTTATGGGTGATTTTCGATGCCTTTAATAATTGATTTTGGTATCAGTCGAAATTGATATTTTACTTTTAACTGTTGTTTTAAGTGAACTTTTGCAGCTAACAAAAAAAATTTGGTACTACTAAGTATTAGCTGCCGCAAATGGCAGGGCTATTTTTCCGAAAATTTTTTTATAAAATCTTCTTTAAAAACCCTATATGGGTTTTTCGATGTGGGGAATCCAAAAAACGCACCCCGATGTCTGAAAATTTTTATATAGACCTTTCGTGGGCTTTGTGTTACTATGCAGACATCGGCGCTTGTGACATATCCATGTACGATTTCTACCATCAGACGTCATTTGGTTGCCGTAGTGGTCGCAAGTTTGTGTGTAGTAGTTCCATTGTAACAAGCCAGTTATCAAAATCATTGTCGGATAGCTGCAGCTTCATGTAGAGATCTTAAAGATTAAGGTCTTGAAATTCTTTGGATTATTCATTTTAATAATTTCACTAAAAAGCAGGATAAAACTAAAAGCAAGAGAAAAAAATAAATAGCAGATAAAAGAATAAAAGTCAATGTTCGATTTTTGGCTCACAAAATCATCGCCAATTGATTCGCCATAGCCGAAAACCTCTGAGACAAAATTTCAGGCTAAATTGGCATTAATTTGACATAAAAATCCCCTTTTTTGAGCCAAGGTGCTAGTCGATATAGGGACAAGAAAAAATTTTCAGACATCGGAAGTGCGTTTTTTTGGATTCTCCGCATCGAAAAACTCAGGTTTTTTAGAAAATTCTATGAAATAATTTTTTCGAAAAAATAGTCCTGTCATTTGCGGCAGCTAATGCTTAGTAGTACCAAAAGTCAAGACGGATAATCTTGACCGCGGGCAAGTCTTGTCTGTCCCATTAGTTGTCCGTCTTGACCACGGACAAGCCTTGTCCGTCAAGGTATTGTCTATTGTTCATCCGGATGAACAAAGGGCACATCCCTGATATCAATTGCATCGTTTTTTTGCATAGCTTTTTTCTGTCGCAACTTTTTTTCGTTACTACATTTTTATTCGTTTTTCGTACGCCATTTTATGTCAGAAACTTCCAAACCATACAAAGAAACAAATTTTTAAAATTCCTTTTTTAGTTAACAAATTTATTGCTAACTGCTTTGTGAGGATCACAGAGCAATTTCCCAAGATTCTACAATCACCGCTCAAGTGTCTCGAAAACGGGCGTTACCGGTTGATTCCGGCGAGGAACAGGTAGCAACAACACCGATAGCCACAAAATCAACAAAACTCGAAGAAGAAATCGAAAAAGCCATAAAAATGCCGGTGCCCAGCCGTTCACGAGTCTATGCAGACGTCAACGCGAACAAACCCCGTGAATATTGGGATTATGAATGCCATTTGATAGAATGGGGTAATATCGAGGATTATGCCCTGGTTCGGAAATTGGGTCGTGGAAAGTACTCGGAGGTTTTCGAGGGCACCAAAGAGCCTACCGAAGAAAAAGTTGTTATCAAAATTTTGAAGGTAGCTGATAAAAAATTTCGACTTTTTTTCTATAGCAATATTTTTAGCCCGTGAAAAAGAAGAAAATTAAACGAGAAATAAAAATTTTGGAAAATTTGCGTGGTGGTACGAATGTGATTAATTTATTGGATGTGGTCAAAGATCCAATCTCTCGTACTCCAGCTTTGGTTTTCGAATATGTGAATAATACAGATTTCAAGGTTGGATTTTGGTCAAAAGATCGACTTTTCTCGATTTTTATATAAAAAATGAAAAAATTCATTTTGGGCACAAAAATGTGGAAAGCTTTTTTAGCAGCTCTATCAAACGCTATCCGATTATGATATCCGGTATTATCTATACGAGTTGTTGAAAGCACTTGACTATTGCCACTCTATGGGTATTATGCACCGTGATGTGAAGCCGCACAACGTCATGATTGATCATGAAAAGAGACAATTGCGTTTAATCGACTGGGGTCTAGCTGAGTTCTATCATCCAAGACAAGAATACAACGTTCGGGTGGCCTCGCGATATTTCAAGGGGCCAGAATTGTTGGTTGACTATCAAGTATGACAAACTTAGCACATATTTATACAAAAGTATATTTTTAGTGCTATGACTATTCGTTGGATATGTGGAGTTTGGGTTGTATGTTAGCTTCGATGATTTTCCGAAAAGAGCCATTTTTCCATGGTCATGATAACTATGATCAGGTATGAATGCGAAAAAGTTGCTCTGGGGAGCAGTGGCATAGCTAGACTCCAAGAATGGGTGGTTGAATTTTTTCAAAATTTTGATCCCTCTGATGTTTTTTTCGAAAAATTTCCAAAATTTTGGGCAAAAACATAAGGGAAACCAAGAAATTTTCGACGAAAATTTGTTGAAATCCTTATGCCAATGCAAAACCCGCACCGCAGGCGAATTTTTTGTTGAAAAATGCTTGTTTATATGCTGAAAATGCTCAGAAAATGAAGAAATTTTGGTTTAAAAAATGTCAAATTTGGGGCCATTTTTGTTGAAAAATAGAAAATTTTGGTGAAAAATCGTAATGAGAGACCTTTTGCATTTGAAATTTTTTAGCTTGTCCGCATTGCAAAAGTTCTCGGAACTGATGAACTTTACGAGTATATTGACAAATATCAAATCGATTTGGATCCAAGGTTTAATGATATACTTGGAAGGTATGCGCCAATTTTTAGTGTCAACACATAATTTTTTAATTTTAGACATACTCGCAAGCGATGGGAGCGTTTCGTGCATGGCGAAAATCAGCATCTGGTAACTGCCGAGGCCATCGACTTTTTGGATAAGTTATTACGCTATGATCATGCCGAGCGGCTAACGGCACGCGAGGCTATGGACCATCCATACTTCTATCCGGTTGTCGAAGAGCATCGTGCTAAAGCGGAAAGGGAGCTTCATGCTGCAGCTAATGGACGTAAGCGCTACGAAAAAACCCAATCCTCTCCCCAAAAAAGATCTATGCCCAAGTACAGGATGAGCCAAAAAAGCCGTACTTTTGCGTGTTTTTTGGCGAAAATTTTCAAAAATCGCATGAAAATAGGCGTTTTTGAAAAGAATTTTCACCAAAAAACACAATAGTATGATTTTTTTGGCTCATTCTGTAGGGGTGTCATTAATTTTTATAAGAATTAATGCATTTGCTACGTGCCTAGTTCAACTTGAACTCGATTTTTATGCAATTTTCCAAATCTGAGAGCCCTGGTGCACCCCTAAAAGACATCTAGTTGTTTGTGTATAGAGTCTGGAAAATTCCCTATAATTTCTAAACTTTTAATTTTTTTAGCAGCTGAACCAGTCCGAAACGGTGTTGATGTATCTTTATCGGGCGCTGCCACTTCCCCGGTTAAAGCTATGTGATGAATATGTGACTGTGTTGTTTTTTTTTATATCTCCTTTCTTATGTCTCCTACTTCATCTATTGTTTAATATTTTTCCGACTTGAAAAATTGTCTTTGATATTTTTAGACCATGCAAAAAATTTGTTTGGAACTTAAAAATGGTTATTATGTCATTCCTTTAGTTCCTATATATTCTCGATTTTTATTTGGCCATAAATCGATATAAAAAATACAAGGTGTTCAAAAAAACGCCATTTGGTCATTTTTTGACGAAAATTTTCCAAAATGACTCAGGGGTATTTTTATGCGAGAAATCGATTGCGCTCATCGAAAAACCCAGACCATGAAATATCCAATTTTCGTATTTTCAAGTAGGAATTTCTTTTTTGGAACACCCTGTAGTCAACAATTTTAAAAACTTCTCTATTTATGACCATTTATAAAAGCTCATTGTAAACGTTGAATTTTTTACCCTCACGTTATTGTTGTATTTGCAGTCTTAGCATGCTTATATTGTATTTTTATGTAGAGGCGTGCAACATGTTTGCGATTTATGTCAATTTTGTTTGTGCGAGCAACCTATGGAAACCTCTTCTTCGCTTGGAATTTTCCAGTATATTTTCAAGCGATTTCGTACTTTTTGGAGATGAAATAATGTTGTTTTTTTAAAAATGTTCGCGTAAAGTTTTATTTTTTTATCTGGTTATTTTATTATCAATAAAAATTTTACAAAAGTTAATGTGTAACAAAAGTTTTACGGTAAAATCCGATGGATATTTTTTTTAATTTGAATAAGTTTTCACCGGAAGGGGGCATGAAAAAATTAATTTTTTAGCCGCAGGAAAGTAGAGAAAATTGTTTTTAAATTTCGGATCCACCCTATTTTCCCCATCGGACATTTGCTCCAATTTATACGTTAGAGTGCTCGTTAGTCGTTGTCGCGCCCAAAAAACACTGTTAAATGAGCTGTGAAACGTTGTTGAGCAAATAAAAACGTTGTCGAACATTGAGCTTGAGCTCAACAACGTTTCACAGCTCATTTAACTGTGTTTTTGGGCGTGACAACGACTAAGGAGCACCCTTACCCTAATTTGCCCGACTTTGTGAAATTCACATAATTGTAACATGGTGCAAATTCGTGGAGGAAGTGTAGAACATCAGCTGAAGTTGTTTCATACACACGAGGATTTCATGACGGGGGGGGGGTCACTGACCCAAAGTCCAAAATCCACAGCTACTTGTGTTTTTTTTCTCAAAATTTTGACAAAATCCACAAGTAGCTGTTATTTTGGACAAAAACATAAGGGGTACCTTTTTTCAAAATTTTTCCTGACTGGGGCAATTGTCAGGATTGCCCTCCCCCCTCTTGCTAAGTGCCTGGGTTAAATGAGGACAAACAATCGCGACTGCATCCGACGAAAATTTTTTTCAAAATTGACTTTCCTAGGGGTAATTTTATGCGACAAATCGATTCCGCGCATTCCCGAAGCATGGATCAAAGCGGACTTCTTTATTCTCGTTTTGAAGATAGGATACCACTTGAGGATGTTTTGTCAACTGTAATACCATTCACGGATACACCAGAATCGAGAAAAGATAAACATCTTTTTACACCTTCGAGTTCCATTTGACCAAAAACATTTTGGGTTTCACTCTTATGTACGACAGCAAAAGCAACAATTTGTTTAGTAGTCCCTTCGATAGCCAAGGCGGCACAAGTTCCGAAGAAAAACCAGGACTATCGTACTGACCGTCGATCGCAATATCGATGGATTTTCAATTGTATGGGCTGGTTTCATAGCGTAAGCATCTTCAGTTGTAGGTCATACATACCACTTGGATAGTCGTAGAAAGTGGGCTTCAGAAATTGTTGGCATTTTAGCAGCTTTGAACGGAGCATTTAGATTTGAATGTCCTACTGGGGCAACTTTTCTTTGCGTTTTAGGGGTTAGACATAGGTTTTCATGCTTCGAGAATGCGCGGAATCGATTTTTCGCATAAAATTATCCCTAGGAACGTCAATTTTGAAACAAATTTGCGAAAAAATTTTTGGCAATGCTCAATGAGGATTCCTCATATATTTTCCTCATGAGGAATCCTCATACATGGTTCCTCATCATTGTGTCACCACCTTTACAACGCAGTTATATGGTTTTATAGAGTCCCTGAAACGATTAATCGAAAATTACAAAGATTGATTTAAATTTTTTTAGTCGAAAAATGTTTTCAAAACGTGGTTTAAATTTATTCTCGAGATTGTCTTATATTACTGGAACCATCCAGCAATCTTCTACTGCAGCATCGCCTGTTACGAATGTTGCTCAAATTGTTGAAGCAATGGATGAAGCTGGAGTTAAAGAACCGAAACCGTTGTATTTGGATGTTCAGGCTACTTCTCCTATGGTGAGTTTTGACCTTTAAAGGGGCTACATTTTGCGACCATTTGGGAGAAAATTTTTGTAAAAATGACCCCATTGGGGGTAATTTGATGCGAGAAATCGATTACGCGCACTCCCGAAGCGTAAAAACGCTATCTTGACCAAGTTTATGAGAAAAATTGCCTATTTTTTCGCTTTTTTAAACCTTTTTTCGTCGAAAAATAGACAATTTTTCACGAAAACTTGATCAAGATGGCGTTTTTATGTTTCGGGAGTGCGCGCAATCGATTTCTCGCATCAAATTACCCCCGATAGGGTCATTTTTATAAAAATTTTTCTCCCAAATGGTCGCAAAATGCACTCCCTTCTTTAAGAAAAAGGACGTTGACCAACTACTCTCCTTTCCATGCCTGAAAGTGTAGGCATAAAAAGGAGAGTGGTGGTCAGGCAAGGATGCATATAGGGGGAGCCAAAAGTTACTTGACATTCTAGAAATCACGGGACAAGTGGACAAAAGTAACGGAACAAATGCCAAAAGTTATGGGGACAATTGAAAAAATTTTTTCACTTGTAATTCGGCTCAAAAATACAAAATCAGACGATTTACACTGAAAAAATTTTCAAATTGTCCCATAACTTTTGGCATTTGACACATGGGAAATGGAAATTGTTTTTTGAAAGTTGTCCCATAACTTTTGACATATGTATATATGTCCATGTATATATGATTTATTGAAAATCAGGCTCATGCAAATAATTTTACAACTGCGTCCGTATGAAAAATACGCAGAAAATTACGATTTTTTTTGAAAAAATGGATACTTTTGGACAATCATAATGGAGGACAATTATGATTTTTGAAAAAAAATTTTGCTCGTAGAGAAAATCAAGGACAATTTTACCAAATGGCCTCCGTTATGTTTTTATAAAATTTTTGTCCAAAATGTGATAAAAATCATAAGGTTCCCCCTATGTTTTTTTTCAAGAAAATTTTTTTGAAGAATGCCTAAGTTGATACCGATTTTTGATGAAAAATGATGAATTTTGAGGAAAAATGGTAAATTTTGGTGAAAATTATAATGGAGGAACGTTATATTAACAAAAGTTTTTTCAAAAATTTTAGGCAAAAATATTAGTGGGGACCATTAGGAAAAAAATTTTCATTTCGACGACGGAGGGCAATTGTCCGGATTGCCACCCCCACTCTCTATGTGCCTGCCTAGATACGCCACTGACGCCGTCGCGTATCTAGGATTTCATTTCGGAAGGGGGGGGGCAAAAATTCTTTTGGCCTCCAAGGCAATTTTGTTTACTATTTTTCTCTGACAATCGGAAATGTTGGGTCCGGGTAAAAGGCGGTCCCTCCAATGGCGGTCCCTCAATAGAGTCATCAGATAGGTGCGGTTCGAGTTTAAAATAGATTGCTAGGCCTTAATAATGCCTAAA
>JAQGCP010000124.1:0-21867 GCA_034699885.1 Acrobeloides thornei
GTATTCGTCATATATTCTTGCTTACTACTGAAAAAAATTTCATCGAAAACGAGCGAAAAATGCCGATTTTAGATGTATTTTTTAGCCCGCCAAGATAAATCGGCCAACCCAATAATTAGCATTTTTATCTAGCCTCTTTTTAGCTTTGACGACTTTGATACACGTGAAGAAAGACGTTCTGAGGATAAGCTGGCTGCATTTCGTGAATTTTGGACTAAGTGTCAAGAAAGTTTACTCCGGCATTATCAACTAGGAAATAAATTGACCATCGATGAACAAATGTGCGGTACCCGTGGAAGATGTGGATTTCGGTAAAAAAATCAGTTTTTGTGATTATTTTTTAATTTTTTAAATTTTTTAGCCAGTACATTCATGGGAAGCCTGACAAGTATGGAATCAAGATCATATGGGTTGTGGATAGTGAAAACTCATACCCCCTCCAAGGTGAAATTTATTTGGGCCAGCAACCACACGAAAGTCTAGCAGAATCAAAAGAACGAAACAAGCCAATCAACTATGCAAAGCGTTTGACTAGCCATTGGCAGGGTTTAGGATTTTCTGTTACAGCGGATAATCTATGGGGTGATATCCAATTAGCCACCGATTTTATGGTAGCCAACACCAGTCTTGTGTGCACGGTCCGAAAAAACAACCATTTTTGCCAAAACAAATGCTACCAAATAGGTTTTTTCTACTAAATAGGAATTTTGAAAAAAATCAACTTTTTAGACACCGCGAACAATACAGCTCAATTTTCGGAGTTCGAAATTTGATAACCCTCAAGAGTTATGTACCCAAGAAAAATAAGTCTGTGATATTACTCTCGACATTACACCACGATGATGAAGTAAACCATGAGGAACCTTATAAGCCTACCATCATCGAGTTCTACAATTCCACCAAAGGAGGTGTTGACAATATGAATAAATGCTTGAAGCATTTTTTGGTCAAACGTAAAACGAACCGCTGGCCTTGACGCTTATGTTCAACGTGATCGACGTCGCAGCGTTTGCTTCACATATCATATTCCTTGAAGACCACCCAGATTGGAACGCAAACAAAAAATATAAGAGAAGAATATTTCTAAAGGTAAAAATTATAGAACATTCTATAAATTTCAAAAAATTTAGCAGCTTGGGACAGAACTAATCGACGCAGAGCTAGATCGAAGAGCTCAAAACCCAAAAGCCATGCAAAAAGGTGCAAGAAGGGCTATGCAGCGTCTTGGAAAATTACCTAATCCCTTTCAACCACATCCAGATCTTCAACGCCCAGAAAAAGCTATATCTCAAAAAAGATGTGCTCTTTGCGAATATGCTCAAGATCGCAAGAAGAAAACGATATGTGGTAGATGCTCCAATCATGTCTGTTCTCAACATTACCATATTTTGTGTGATAATTGTCTAAATCTGAACGTCGAAGAAGAGAATGAAGAAGTCCAAGAGGCTGATGAATCTTCGTCTGAGGAAGAAAACATGGAATAAAATTTTGAAAATCATTTTGTTGTTATTTTTTGGTCAATATAAAATATTTCTCATAAATCATCGATCTAAATGATCAATGGGGTGTGACACACCCTGGTTACCAGGGGTCATATTTTTTGGAACACATCGAATATTTCCATCATGAACATCAAATCAAAATCAAAGAAATACTGAAAAAGAAAGATCGTTTTTAGTAGGATCTAGATCTAAGAGCTCTTATTTGGATCGTTCAAACTTATTGAATTATATGGATCTAATTTTTTACAGGGTGTGTCACATCCTTGGTTGCCGGATGAGGGTTAAAAAAATTATATTGGGGGATTTTTAGGTTGACCCAAAACTACCGCCCCATCAAATTTTTTTTAAAGTTGGAGATCAGGCAGTGATCAAGGGGTGATCCCTCCCATTTGTCTCTGTTTTTTTGCCTTTTCCTCATCCGGAAATATTGAAGAAGCTAACAGAATTTTTTATTCCCAGATCTATATCTTTGTGGATTCTCTAGCTTTGATAGTATTGTTTTATTGGTATAGGAAGGCAAGTGTAATCAATTTATTGATATTAATAAAGCATGAAAAGATAAGGAGCGTAATAAAAAATTAAGAGGGTTTTAAAATCTATCTTTTTTGGTTAATTTGAATCAGGGAAAGGAAAAAAGTGACAACTTTTGAAATTCTTTCCAAAATGACCCTATAGGGGTTTCTCTATGTGGGGAATCGATTGCGCATTCTCGAAGAAAGAAAATGCTTCCCTAACTGGAGACAATTAAGATTTTTTTAAAATTTTTCCTGCAATTTCGGGCAAAATCATAAAGGGCCAAGGGAATTTTTTCGGCCCTTTTAGCCGAGTGGGGGGAAGAGGAGTAGCGCTACACATGCTACCTCTCCCATAGTCAATGCTAAAATTAGTTTATAGTGGCATAATTATGGGGGGAGGTAGCATGGATAGCACTACTCCCACTCGACACGAGGGGCCGAAAAAATTTTAGGAAATTTTTTATAAAAATCTTTTGTCCCCCATTGTGTTTTTTCACCAAAAATGACAAATTTTCCAATTTTTAATAAAAATGACCATTTTTTATACAAAATTGTCAACAATTTGCCATTTTTAACCAAATTTTGAAATTTTTTGATCATTTCAACAATAAAACAAGCGCACTTTGAAAAATTTTTCGCGCCTGTTGGCATGAAAAATTGCAATAAGGGACCCTCGTTTTTGGAAAATTTTGGAAAATTGAAAAAAATTAAATTGGGGGATCAAGGGGAAAAATTCAATGTCTACCCCCCCCCCCCATTCCTCGACCTAAATTACGCCACTGGATTTTAGAGAAAAATTTGAAATTTTGCAAGCTCTTCATAAAATCAAGGCCAGGAAAATTTTTTCAAGACTCGAGAATGTGCGCGATCGATTTTTCGAATTGAAAAACCACTTTTAGGGTCATTTTGGTAAAAATTTAAAAGATTTCAACAAGTTGTCACTTTTTAGTGACAACTTTGTCACTTTTTTCCGCTCATGGATTTCAATATCTTTGTTACAAAAAAGTTTTAGCTTTTTCTCTTTCATAATCCAGCAATAATTCTACGATTTCTTTATTTCCCTTAGACCTAGCTCTATCTAGTGCAGTATTGTCATGTTCGTTTTTCTTATTTATATCTGCATCATTTTGCAATAAACAACGAACAATTTCAATATTGTTATTTTTAGCTGCTAACATAAGACAAGTTTCCCCAGCTATGTCTTGACTATCTATATCAGCACCATATTCTATTAATAATTCAACAAGCAAATTATTGTCATCTTTATTTCCTGCAACACAATGTAAAGCATTCATGCCGCTAGTATTTTCTTTATGAATATCTGCACCATTTTGCAATAAACAACGAACAATTTCAATATTGTTGTTTTTAGCTGCCCATATAAGACAAGTGTAACCAAAATCGTCTTGACTATCTATATCAGCACCATATTCTATTAATAATTCGACAAGCAAATTATTGTCATTTTTATTTAATGTAGCCTTATGCAGAGCAGTATTACCGGAATAGTCTTTTATATTTGGATCTGCACATTGCTCTAATAAAGTTCGAACAAGGTCAATTTTATTTTCTCGAGCTGCATATAAGAGTCTAGTATCAGAGGTTAAGGAATTCTTATCCAAACGTTTGACAATAATCACATTTCGATTGTTACTGGGCTAAAAAATGTTCATAAGAAGCTCCTATCATGGTGATTTTTTGGGCTTTTTGGCATTTTTAACAAATCCTCAAAATTGACAAAAATTTAATTTTTATATCGCTTGTTCTTTCATTCTTTCAAGTTTATCCCATCCAACTCATTGATTGAATCGGATAAACTTGAAAGAATGAAGGAACAAGCGATGTAAAAATGTTTATATCCTAAATCTTTTATTCATACACAGCGCCATAATTATGAAGAGGGACCAGAGGAACCATCCTCCACAAACCTGGAAAAATTCAAAATTTTTCCCCTTGGTCCCCCTTATGCTTGGTTAAAAATTTGTATAATTTAAAAAAATCCTAATGGTCCCCCATTATGATTTTTCACGAAAATTTCCAATTTTTTCACTAAAATAGGCCATTTTTCACCAAAAATGCAAAAATTTTGGCAAATTTTCAACAAAAAATTAGTTTTTAAAGATTTTCAGCATAAAACAAGCATTTTCGACAAAAAAATTACGCCTGCGGTGCTGGTTTTTTACTTTTTAGTAAGCATTTTTAACAAAAATTTCGTCGCTCCGCGCGGTGACCAAAAAAGGTCGCCAATGGGGAAAAAATTTTTTGTTGAAATACTTCCCCCTCCAAATTTGGACCAAAGTTACGGCGCTGGACATACCCTGATTTTTTTACCTGGTCAATGACAAAGATTGGCCTTTTCCACGATTTTTCACGAAAATGGAAAATTTTTTGGTTTTACGGCAACCTCTAAATCGCTATAGATTTCGACATAATTACGTTTGAAATTTTTATTTTTGTTGTAATACACAAACTTTTTTGAATATTTTTTCACTAAATCGGCAAATTTCAATGTAAATATCTTTACAAAATATGAATTGTAAACGATTACAAAAATATTTATTTTTCATTTTGTGATTTAAAAAAGTCTCTTTTTGCACATAAAAATTGAAAAATATATGTCGAATTTTTGCCCCAAAAATTGAATTTTTTGTAAAAAATCGAATTTAAAAAAAAAATAACCGACTACCCGGGCCGTGGCCCGGCCCGTTAAAAAGCCTATTCCCAGCCCCTCTGCATCTGTGTTAAATGAACGCTGGGGCTGCGTTAAAAGGAGGGAATTTCTTACATTTTCTATTTTTTCTGCAATCTTGTTACACAAAGATATTGGATTTCCAAAAAAATGTTGATATTTTGCGTTTAACATATTTTTAAGAACATCATAGAAAGGCCTAGTTTCATATTCATTCAAACAACTACGAATAAAATTTGTTGTTAAGAGTGAGTAATGCTGTCGAAGAATTAATATTACAGAAAAACACTTTTTAATTAATCGATCTACATCAATGTCCATAATTATCCTTGCAAGTGCTACTGGATCGGAATAAACTTGACTGCTATGGAAAAATGAAATAATATCTGAATTGTCTAAATAAATTCTGTAAGGCATAACTCCACATATAAGCTCTAGTAACACTATGCCAAGACTCCAAATATCGGTTCTAGAATCGTAGCTAGCAAACAGCGATGACTCACTAAAATTAATCAGCATCAATAAAATAGGTTAAAAAGAAATCTCACTTTAATCTACATCGCTCAGGTGGCCAATAAGAAATTGTGCCGACATTGGAGCTTACTCCAATGCTTGAACTTTCGTAAATTTTCGATAAGCCAAAATCGCATAATTTGACTTCTCCTGACCAATTGACCAAGATATTAGCCGGTTTTAAATCGCGATGTATGATTCTATTGTTTTTTAAATGTTCGAGGCCATTGATTACGGAGATCATAATATAATGAAGCAAGTTTTCAGGGAAGTATTTGATTTCTTTATGAATTCTGAAATACACCGAAGTTAAAGGCATATTCATTCTTTCCAAACAAATCCATAACTTGTTTCCATAAATGCAAATTCCATAGAAATCTACAATATTAGAGGCGTGTGGCAAATGGCAATGTATTTTAATTTCATTCACTAATTGATTAATATTATGTTGCACATTGGAATGAATCGGAATAAACTTGACTGCTATGGAAAAATTTGATCGATGTTTATACCCTTTGACAATGCCAAAAGATCCGCTTCCAATGTCTTCTTCTTCTAAAAAATCATTGGTGTTAAAAGGGTATTCTTGTTTATCAGGAAATCTTAATATATCGATTGCTAGAGGTGAATTTTCAAGGAAAACTTTCTTGATCTCTTCCATTTAACTAAAAAATAACTAAATGATTTAAAGCATGCATATAACTTTAAAAAATTACAATAAACATTTAGGAAATATGAAATTGGGCAAAAGTTTTCGGACCCGACCGGGACTCGAACCTGAACCTCCTGGTGTATTTCCACGTTCTCGGCGTGGTTAATCCGAGCTCTAAAATTCCCAAAAATGAGAGCTATCACCTATAGGTAATCCCTAAGTTCGTCTTGTACCGTTAATCGGTCGGATGGCACAGAGGTGTTAAGCAAGTGTGATTAGTGGAAAATACACCGCCAAGTATTCACCAATTAACGGGCATAAGTTGTAGATTTTTGTAGCACAATGGTAGTGTACTTGGACGATAGCCAGGGGTCCGTGTTTGAGTCTCGGTAGGGTCCGAAAACTTTTGCCCAATTTCATATTTCCTGTATTTCCACGTTCTCGGTGTGGTTAATCCGAGCTCCAAAAATGAGAATAAACATTTATTAAGACAAGTCAGTCAGTAAAAGTAACGATTATTTATTGATTAGTTTTTATCAGTAAAATAACACACCCATTTGATTTAAGAAGCGTTGTCTGGGGTTATTAAACAGATTATAAGACCATGTACCTAAAATGTCATAATCTCAGAATTTTTTCAATTGTTGCCTATGTTTAAAGCCGAAGAATTTTTGAAATAAAAAATAATAGGCCTTTTTTGAAACTAACTAGTCTAGGTATGAAATATTTGTTGGACTTTGATTTAAATTTTTTTGGAATATACGGTGTCCCAAATTTTCGTGACACTAAAAATTACTCATAACTTTTTAAAAATAAAACCATTTGGAGCTACTACACAATAGGGGGGGGGGGGCACCCACGTGAAAAAATTTTCAAAAATTTTTTCTGAAAATGACCCCACTAGGGGTAAAAACATGCGGGCAAACCGAATTTGACATTTTCGAAGCGAAAAATGCTTCCTTGATCTAGGGAAGGCCTGTGTATTGAAGCGAAAAGTAACAAAAATGCGATTTTTGCGACTTTTCGCTATAATATACAGATCTTCCCTGAATAAGGGAAGCGTTTTTTCACTTTGAAGATGTCAAATTGAGATTTTCCGCATGTTTTACCCCTAGAGGGATCATTTCAGAATAAAAAATTTTTGAAAATTTTTTCACGTGTGTGGCCCCCTCTCCTATTGTGTAGTAGCTCCAAATTTTTTTTAAAATACCAGCACGATAAGCATGGAGTATTGTTTGAATTTGTAAAATGAGTATCTCTTCCATTTTCGAAGCATTTTTGCGAAGAAAATTCTCATTCGACTGGACTAATTCTCTAGTAGAGCCTAGCAATAGACTCGTTAAATTTCTGAAAAAATATTTTTATTTTTAAATTATTTGCGAAAAGAAAATACTTGGCCAAATATTTTTCCGGTTCTTTAATAAATGTGTTTAAACGAAGCAATACAATATCTTCTTTTAGTTGGTTCAGAAGAATGAAAATGATGGGTAAAGCTCTTGATAGATTAGTAACACAGGGAATCTAAATCAATGCTTGAATAAATAGGCATAAATTTTTTTCTCATACAATTATTTTTTTCACTTAAATATTTTTTCTGACGTCGTTACGCCTATCAGCGTCGCGGCTTCATGACGTCGCGATGACGTCATGACACCGTCGTGATGTCTCGATGCCATCACGACGCCATCGCAACGTCACGATGGCCTCACGACGTCATGACAGCATCGCGATGTCACTACGGCGTCATGATGGCATCGTGACGTGAGAAAAAATTAAATTATGCGAGAAAAAATTAATTGTGTGAGAAAAAAGGGATCCGAATAATATGGTGTGTTATTTAATCCAATAAAAAATTAATTCCAACTTTGCCAAACTAAAATCTAACCTCTTCGTCGGATTCGAATAATCGTTGTAAGCATTTAAAAAGTTGGTCAACCGGCCGAAAAGTTCCAGGAGAACAATTAGCTAGTGCTATAATAGCGCTAAAGTTCGTTTCGATCGAGCTCAACACGTCAGAAATCTGTTTCTTGGAATGAAATTCTGTAAATAAGCCAAAAAAGTCCAAGGATGTTTCTGACCAACTAAAATAATATATAATTTTTTCATAGTGTTTTCCGAGTGGAAAATGGAATTTTTGATCGTAAAAAAAGTAATTTTTGAAAAATGAGCCAATGCCTCAGATGCCTCAACAATAGTGCAGTTATAATTAATCACCTTTCTTCATCTAGTAACCGCGAAGAATGTATGAGCAAGGTCCATATTTGAAGAGTTTTCTCGGGTGCATGAAGGAAAAGAAATTCCGATTCTTTGTTAAGAAATTCACGTATTTTTGTGCCCTTTTCTTTACGGATCCAAACCGCTTCCAACGTAACCAAGTGAACAGCAGATAAAACTATAATGTGAAAATTTTTAGCACAAAAAATAATAAAACCCAACCTTGTGCTACGTTGTTTTCGTTAATTTTCATACATGTTTCTATTAAAAGTTTTTCAACGTCAGCAAATTCAATGTAGGAAACCCGGGACAAGACAAGGGTAAAAAAGAAGATATTTCTGAGAATAGGAAGTGCTTCGAAAGACAGTTGCTTTAGCAAACCCAACACAGAATTCCATAAAGTCGCTTGTGGGTCTGCTAATTGATATTTAACACCATTCAGTGATAATTCACACATTAGATCAAGTATCTAAATGGGAAATTTTATTAAGCATGGAAATAGTGATGTTCAAAAAAGTGATAAATAAGGGTAAGTGTGATAATATGCTTACAAGGAAAGCGCAAGGTCTGCCATAAAAATTTTTCACCGAAACCAAACGTAAGTGATAAAGGGTCATCCAGGTATTAAGTAATCAACTTTTTGGTGGTTTACCCCCCCCCCCCCCAACGTAATCATCAAAAATGCACTAACGTAATCAATTTTTATAAGGAGAGCCGACCCCCCCCCATGATTACGTAATATCTGGATGACCCCAAAGAGCCAAACCGAACGGTACTCACTCCTCAAATCTACATGCCATGAGTAGTGATCCCAGAGAGGACCCAATTTCAGTCTCTGGGCTTATACAAACAATTACAAAAATTCCCTCTCTTGTGAGAATTTCAAAATTTTTGAAACAATCTTATCATTCCGTTCCAATCTTTTCAATGTTAGTTAACGTATGTTTTATAAAGAAATTGAAAGCTATTTTCAGAACGAAGACGAATGGGATAAAATAGAAAATCGAGTTGACTTCGTATGGATTTTCTTTTTTGAAGCCTTGAATGTACTCAATTTGATCTTCCTTATGGCCTTTGTTTCAGTTACACCACCTACAATAGATGATTGGTTAGCATTTATATTTTATAATGAAAATTTTTTTAAATAATATTTTTAGGTTGCGTGGTAAGAATCCGGTAGAATTGTTTGCATCCTAATTATTCTAAATAAGCATCAGGGTTGTCGCAAACTCGATTATTTTGAGACTCGATAAACTCGAACTCGATAATTTTTATGAGTCGCGACAACCCTGATAAGCATTCTATTGAAGCCATTATGTTAAAGCTTTGAAATTGACTATTGACCTCAAACTATATATTTTTGTACAATTGTAATATACAGAATGGGCCAGTAGGTTCTTTACAAACACGGGTTCCAAAATTTCAAAAAAGTCGCTCGGACAACAAACCATGGCCAAATGATTTTTAGAGTCATGGTCAAATGGTTAGGACTCTATGATTGCCCTCTCGCGGGCTCGAGTCCCGTTTGAGACTATTTTTTTTTTAATTTTTAAATTAAAAAAAGAAGCATTTTTATAACTAGTCGGGACGAATAAAATGACACTAAAATATTGAATTTGAAAATATTTTGGGTCAATGAAACGAAAACATGAATTACGATTTCAATTCAATAACCTAAACTAGTGGTGTTCAAATGATAAAGATAAAAATTGATGATAATGATAAAATAAAGCAAAAAATAATGTTTATCAATTTTTGAGTGATAAAAATGATAAAGTGATAAAGAAAATAAAGAATTTTGTGATAAAGTTTATCAAATGATAAGGTTTATCACCCGGTGATAAGCCTTATCATTATCATCGTTATCAGTGATAAGCTTTATCACCGGGTGATAAGCTTTATCACCGGGTGATAAGCCTTATCACCGGGTGATAAGCTTTATCACCGAGTGATAAACTTTATCAATTAGTTGTAATAATGCATTAAATATATTATTTAAGCTTAAAAAATATTAAATCTAGTTTCAAATCGCCATAATTTTAACAGGATAACGTTTCAGGCTTCCAAATTTTCGCCATCCCCCCCCTAGTACTCCCATACCCTAACTTTTCAGGAGGAACATTTTTCCCTTTTAGGAAAAAAGAATTGGCGTTAACAGAAAAATAGCAAGATAAAATTTTCGCGCCCTTAAAAGCACCCCGAAGTCAAATTTTTCACCCCCAATGAAAAAGCATCTGGCAACACTAAATATATCTCAACATACCTTTTGAAACAACTTCTTCCCAAAATATTGGAAATAAAAGCTAAAAAATCGATCAACCGCGATGAATGTTACTGTGATGAAGAATCCATATTCTATAGATCTATAAAAACATGTCAGAAACTGAATTAACCATGTAGGCCAACTCAGACAGCCAGAAATTGTGCAAGGAATCGTCATTCCAAAATGAACCAACATATTCGCAATTGCCATACAACTCATGGTGATAATCAATCTATAGACAAAGAATTGTCTGAATGTGGCCTTCCGGCTGTAGAAAATTACGGAGATTAATAAAGAATGAGCCAAGAAATTAGCAAGAGTAAGAACAAACAATGAACATCCAATAATGATATTTCTTTTCGTAGTGATGAAATCGTTGGGTCTAGAGCAGCTGAAGTTTCCAGAATTTACAGCAGACCAAAAATCTACCATATTTTTGGTTTCAATAATTTTTATCTAACAAAAAAATTGATTGACACGGGAACGGTAAGAAAGTCAGATCAATTTTGAAAAAAAATATCACCACACCCAAAAAAAGAGCCGAAGATTGGGTGCTCGTCGCCATTATAAGGTGTGCAGAAATTATCCAACCCCCCACCATTCGCAATTTAGGATACTTTTTGTCATAACTTTTGATAGGAACATCTATACATCATGATCTTGGTGTCATTTTAAAGATAAAACGTGAGCTTTAAAACGACACCAAGATCACGATGAATTGTTGTTCCTATCAAAAGTTATTATTTAGGATACTTTTGTCAGGGTCCAACCCGATTTTCTATCAAAAATGGTCAGTAGCACCCAATCTCCGGTTTCTGTATTATAGGCATAAAAGCCTTTTTTCAGTCTTAAAAATTTTTCTTGAAGTGAAAATTAAAAAGTGTTTGACTCGTTACTTGGTTTTGGGGTGGGGAATCTCGTAGAGCTGTTATTTTGCATCGTAAATGTAACTTTGGAGTACTTCTCTATAAATCGGGTTCATATAGGCACCCCTATAGAAATTCAAAACAGGAATATTCTAGAAAAATTTCAACATTTTTCTAAGTAAATCATAGCTGCTCTATCGAATTATGATAATCTTTTTCAAAAATCGATCGGATAGTTCTTATCGTTCCCGTGTTAGTTATAACTAGAATTTTAAAAAGGATTAAGACCACAAGATGTCATAAGAAATGTTGTAGCTCTCAATTCAACGAATTAATGGAGACAACACTAAAAATAATTTAATTCTGTATAAGAAGTTATATCATGCAGAATCAATTAACACTGCCTTAACTCGGTTAACACTCAATTAACACTGTCTTGACAACATGTTTGCGAGCTCTCGTTCTAAGATCTTGTACGGTTGGAATCTTAAAGTGCATCATTAACTAAAGAACTTTGGTGCTAGTCAGTGAGAAATTACTGAAGTGTACACAAAAAAGTATTCAAATTTGGAAGGAACAGGAACCAGAACAGGGATAGGTACAAGAACAGGTACAGAGATAGTAATGCTATGACATATGTTAGCTGTACACGCAAAATTAAAAAAATCAATGAAAAGCCAATGCCTAAGCTCAAGATAAACTAACTTTGATAATTATAAGGATGTTGAAAAATCTTTTACCTAAGTACAGGGTGTTTCGGATGAAACCTACCTATTTTATTTTGACATAGCTTTTTTCTGAAAAAGTATTCTGAATTTTCAACTTTTGGAAAATAACGAGCTAATTTGTTCATTTTATGCATGTTTTTTTGTTTTTGAAAATCTTGACTTTGGGCAAAAAGTTTTCGCTCGGGCTGGGATTTGAGCCCTCCCCTTTATGAGCAAAAAGCGAGAGCCATACTACTCGGCTATGAAGATAGGTTAGTCACTCTTTTAAAATTTCCCTTATTTTCCAAAAGTCCGAAATTCAGAATACTTTTTCAGAAAAAAGCTATGTCAAAATAAAATAAGTAGCTTTCATCCGAAACACCCTGTATTATATACTTGTGTTTTAATTTTAGGTTTATTTTTATTTAAAAAAGTACAATTAAATTCTGATTGTATAGGTACTAATTATCGCAATCGTGACTTTTGATTTTTTGTATACTCAAAATTAAAAAAATCATTGTAAAGATAGATCGGGTTCAAGATAATTTTACTATGATCATAGGTCGACAAGGGGCCTCCCCCTGACCCACGCACGCACGGACCCAAAATTGAGGGGGGACCACGCATTCATGGGCCCAAAATTGAGGAGTGATCACACATAGACCCCGCCAAACATATGAGGTGGTCCATAAAAATTTGGTGCAGAAGACTACCTCAAGCTAAAAAAAAGGTTGTTTTTTGGTGGAGGTGGTGGGGAACCACCTCATCGGGGACCCCCTCCCCCTACTTTGCCGACCTATGATTTCACTTGTTTCATATAATCGTATAAAACCGAACGGTCTGTTTTTTCATACTGTCGTTTTTAATGTACAATATCCTTTTCCATTTTTGCAGGAAACTTTTTTTTAAAGTTTACTCATTAATTTCCCAATTTTCTAGAAATCTCATCACCACTGCACCCAAAAGAACATAAATTGTAACTGAAATGAGCATAAAAGCATGGATGAGAAAAGGCGAAACCTTAATTTGTTTTAAACTTTTTTAAATTAAAAAATTTACCTCGGCAAGAGAAGTTTTCAACCGACTTACGATGAGCATCTTGAAGAATGAAAATGTTTAGTAAAGTCAAAAAATGAAAGCCTACCATTTTGAAAAAAACTTAATTGTTTGTCTTAGCTAGACACCCTGCTGTGATAGTTGTATAGAAAATTATTATTGAATTGAAGAAATTTTTCTTAGTCGACGACTTTTAGGCAAATTATTTGTGCTTGAAGAAATTTCTATAAACACTTTTGGCACTAATAATGTTTTTGCTTGTGGGATGTTATTTTTGGTCAAGAAACTATGAAACTTATTGTTGAAGAAAATTTTTTTCTAAAGATTTGCTAAAGTGGTCTTAAAGGCATATATAACTGGGGGTCTTTTGTATATCCATGTATAAAATTATTTTTTTGATAGTCCTATACAAATTTATTACGAAAAAAGCTTTATTACTGTGGCTAAGCAAGCAAGTCGATTACAAAAGCTACATTTATAAACCTATGAAAATTTTCGAATATCCCATGGAATATTCGGTCATTTAAAAAAGTTTAAAAAGTAATTGAAAAAATTTATTCACATGGGATTGTAAAAAAGCTGAAAGCTAAAAACAAAACTACAAGAAATATATTGTGTAAGGATCTTCAACTGTCTCGCTTAATCGAAACGAGAGCGGGATGGAGCACGCATGACGGCGGCAGATTGCGAAGTTTGGAGACCACCACCAGGGGCTACTGAAGCGGCCGAGCGGCTCTTGGCACGCATCTTCGAGAGGGAGTTCTCGGCAAGATCGGCGCGTTCTTCGGCGTCTTCGAGTTGGTGTTGGAGTTGGCGGTATTTCTGGAGGTTCAAGTTGGCTACTTCTTCCTGAAATGAAAAATTTAGGATACAGCAGAGTACAGAGCATTTCTTGCCAAGATAAAAAAAAGTCCAGTGGCGTAGGAGCAAGTGCTCTACCTCCTCCCCATGAATTTCACGTTATTTGCTCCTGCGCTAAACTTTTTTATCTTGGCTGGAAGTGCCTTATATAAAGTTTTTATTAGTTAAAACTTACAGCCTCCTCAATCTGTTTCTTTTGTCCCTTCAATTTATTCTGAAGCTTGTCAACCAAATCTTGCATCCTCTCAAAGTTCTTCTTGTCCTCATCGATTTGGAATTGAAGCTCACGCACACGTCGGTCTTGCTTGGCAATGTTCTTGTTGACGTCCTGGTTGCGGCGTTGCTCACCATCAAGTTCGAGCTCGAGGTCGTGGATTCTCTTCTCCAATTTCTCGATCACCTTCTTGCCACCCTTCAATGCAGCAGCTTCGGCTTCATCGAGACGAGTTTGCATGTCTTTGAGTTGAAGCTCAAGGGCTTTGCGAATGCGTTCAACTTGGTTGGCATTTTCTTGTTCAATGCGGAGTTCTTCGGCCAAGCGAGCAGCGTCGGCCGCAGCTTTCTTAGAGCGTTCTTCAGAGGCATGGTATTCATTGAGGGTCTCATCGAGATCGGCTTGAATAGCTTGAAGTTCAGCCTCAAGCTTCTTCTTGGCACCAGCAAGTGAGCCGGCTTGTCCACCAAGCTCATTCACCTTATCATGGCATTCAAGAGCCTCACGCTCAGCAGCCTTGCGAGCACGTTCAGCTTGTTCTAACGCGACAGTAATCTCTTCCTTCTCCGATTGCAAAAGAGTGGCTCTCTTCTCTTGGTTAAGATATTGTTCACGGATCTCATCTCGTGCGCGTTGCTCAATCTCAATTTGTTGTTGAAGCTCACGGATCTGGTCTCCATAGAGACGGATGTTCTTTTGAGCATCAGCATTGGCGCGGTTGGCATGGTCAAGCGCGACTTCGAGTTCGTTGATATCGGACTCGAGCTTCTTCTTGATACGAAGAAGTTCGGCCTTGCCTTTGGTTTCGTTTTCAAGACTGGCTTGCATGGAGTCAAGAGCACGTTGGTGGTTGCGACGGGTGTTTTCGAATTCTTCCTCTTTCTCTTGGATTCTCTTCTCAATCTCAGCACGGATTTGAGAGACTTCAACTTGAGCACGGAGGACCTTGCTTTCTTCGGCTTCAAGAGCAGCTTCGGCTTCATCCAAAGCGCGTTGGAGCTCTTCCTTCTCGAGCTCGACATGGCGGATAGCTTGTTGGAGTTCTTGCACAGAGCGACCGCCTTCACCAAGTTGATCCATCAAGTCACGGATTTCTTGAGTCAATGCCTTGTTCTCCCTGCGTAATCCTTCAATCGTCTCGAGCAACTCATCATGGGTATTCTTCATCTTGAACAAATCGGTGGACAAGTTGCGGTTGTCACGTTGAGCCGAATCGATATCCAAGAGGAGATCATCGGTCTTCTTCTTCCACTCACCAGCGATCTTATCAAATCCTTTTTGTTTTTGTTCAAGCTGCTTAGCAAAGCCATTGGCACGCTCAACGTCGACTTGGGCATCATCCAAATCTGATTGGAGGCGAGAGCGGGTCTTCTCAAGCGAAGCAACCTTCGATGTAGCAGCATCAAGGGCTTCTTGGAGTTCATTAAGCTTTTGTTGTTGACGACGTTTGGCATCATCAATTTCATCGGATAAAGCAAGGTCTTCGCCCTCAATACGAGTCTTCCATTGTTGGATTTCAGCGTTGGCCTTGCTGAGGTTACGAAGCGCTTCATTCTTGCCTTCGATTTCCTCTTCAATTTGCTCTTTGAGTTGTTCGGCTTCGTGTTGGTAGTTCTTGGCTTGAGCAGCAGCTTGGTTCTTGTCACGAGCTTCTTCATCAGCAGTACGTCTTGCTTCTTCCAATTGGCTGGTTAGCTGGTTCTTGACACGGCCCAAGTTGTTGATTTGGGACTCGATCTCTTCGAGTTGACGGTTCATGTCGGAATTTTCCGAGGTCATTCGGCTCTTCAACGAAGTGAGCTCTTGGAGTTGACGAGTTTGCTCATCAACCTTGGTTTGGAGTTCAGCAACTTGGAGTTCGAATTGCTTGACAAGCTTTTCATTGTTGAGCTTAGCGGATGTTTCGGAGTCAAGTTGGGATTGAAGGTCGTCATATTCGCGTTGAACCTGAGCGCGATCTTTCTCAGACTTGGCCTTGGCCTTTTGGACTTGGTCGATTTGCTCACTGAGCTCCGCAACCGAGTCGGTGTGCTTCTTGCGCAAAGCACCCAATTGGTTTTCATGGTTCATGTTTTGCTCTTCAAGCTCACGACGGATTTTAGCCAACTCGGCTTCACGCTTCTTGTTTACTTCAATTTGAGCAGCAGTTTGACCACCTTGTTCATCAAGACGTTCGCTGAGCTCATCAAGTTCACGTTGAAGGTCAGCCTTGAGGCGATCGGCTTTGGTGCGACCTTGGTGCTCGGCTTCGAGTTCCTCTTCAAGCTCACCAATCTTGGCTTGGAGTTCCTTCAATTGGCGTTGAAGCTTGCCAACAAGAGATTGTTCCTCCTCCAAGCGACCGCCCAAAGCTTGCAATTCAGCTTCCTTCTTCTTCAAGTTGTTTTCGACATCGGCACGTTGTTTGATGCCCTCTTCCAAAGCCTCTTCGGCAATGCGGAGTTCTCCTTCAACCTTGCGCTTTTGCTTCTCGAGATCATTTCTTGCACGCTTCTCGCGCTCGAGTTGATCTTCCAAGTCATCAAGTGCCTTTTCAATCTTTTGCTTGAGCTTGTTGGTGGCGCCGGATTTGTCCTCTTCGGCTTGGACATCCTCCTGGAGCTTGCGGTTGATTTCCTCTTGTTGTTTCTTCTCCTTGTTCAACTTGGCGATGGTTTCATCAAGTTGACTCATTTCATCTTGTAGCGAGCGGATTTGATGATCTTTGGCATCTTTTTCGGATTCAGTCTTGCGGAGATTTCCTTCAAGGTCTTCGATCTTCTTGCGGAGATTGTCACAATCGCCTTCGACCTTCTTCTTGCCACGGTTGATGTCGGCATTGCGGTCTTCTTGCTCGCCCAATCGGTCCGACAATTCATTCACTTGCTTTTCAAGATCACGCTTCTGAGCACTAAGGGCTGAAATCTTACTGTCCAAATCGGTGAAGAGTGATCTGACATCTTCAAGCTCCTTGAAGACGGCATTCTTCTCCTCGACCAATTTCGAAGTAGCATCTTCCAATGCCTTGCGCTGGGCTTCTTCGGTTTTCAAGGTCTCTTCGAGTTGCTTGATGCGCTCGTTCATCTTGTCGATCTCTTCTTGCTCCTTACCGACTTTGAGTTGAGGACGGAGTTTACCGAACAACAAGAACCAGTCCCATGTGCGGACAACAGTCCATGTACGGATGTTTCTGTGCAAAATGAGCAAACCGCGTTTTTGCAGCATGAGGCGGCGTTTCTCGGCCTGTTGGAGGAACCAACGACATCTAGCCTGGAACGTTTTCATGGTCTCACCAAGCTTCTCGTCACGAAGATCTTCAAGATGGGCAAGAACACCAGCTTTGAAGAAGACCTTGGTATGACCAACGCGGAACATCTCTTCTTTCATATCGCCTTTGTTTAACAAAGCTTGAAGCATGGCTTCAGCAGCTTTTTTCTCGTCGGTGGTGCTCTTGGCTTCTGCAGAAGCAAGGATAGCATAACGTTGTTTGAAGTCTTCGTGAAGGGTTCTGTTGGGGAAGCCTTTACGGCAAATACGGATTCCTTCAAGCACACCGTTGCAAGTCAACTGATTCAAGACCAAAGCGGCCTCAATCAAACCACATTGTTTCTTCTCGTTTGGAATGATACAACGAATGAAGTGAGGATGGGTAGCGTGCAACATGGTCATGAGTCTGTTCAACGACTCACGGTACATCATGGAGACAGTCATGAATGAACCGGATTTACCACCTTTACCGCGACCGCCTTCTTTGGCCGCCGCTGCTGCTTCTTCTTGGGTGGTGTAGCTTTCCCAGATGGTGTTCAAAAGCTTGTTTTCCTTCGAAGCCTTCAAGACGGCGACCAACGTGTCATTGAGGGGATCCTTGTTCTTTTCGAGCCAATTCATAACGTTGTAGCGCACAAGACCGGCATAATGCTTCATGGCGAAGTGGGCTTCGGCTTGTTTGCCCTTTGGTGGTGGTGGCTTCACAAAGTTGGGATGTTTGCCCAAGTGTTGAGTGGATAGTTTTTCCGCCAAGGTCATATCGGTAGCTTTTGGCACGATACACTCTTCATCAAGCATGGAGATGATACCAAGCGGTTTCTCGATAAGCTCGATACAAGCTTGCAAGTCGAGACCGAAATCGATGAAGGTCCATTGGATGCCTTCGCGCTTGTACTCTTCCTGCTCGAGGACGAACATGTGGTGGTTGAAGAACTGTTGGAGCTTCTCGTTGACAAAGTTAATCCAGAGCTGTTCGAAACTGTTGAAGTCGAAGATTTCGAAACCGGCGATATCGAGCACACCGATGAAGTAGTCACGGGACAAACCCTTTTGATCGAGGGTCTCGTTACACTTCTCGACGATCCACTTGAACATACGGGCATACATAGCCTTGACAACGGCACCACAGGCCCATGAGACTTGTTCGACATTTTGGCCTAAAATTTTTCAGATAAAAAATCATTATAAAAAATTCAGAAAAAATTACGATTTTGATGAAAAATGAAAATTTTTGGTATTTTTTTGTGAAAAAAAATGGGAAATTTTTGTCGTTTTTGTGAAAAAATAAGAAATTTTTGTGGAAAAAATGGGAAATTTTTGGTGGTACCCATTTTTATGAATAAAAAAATTCTACAAATTTTTACCTTTGTTGACCCATTCGTTACCGACACGCACGCGTGGTTGGCACAAAGCCTTCAAATAGAGTTCCACATCAACTCCAAACATAGCGGCGGTTTTGGTGGGCTCGTCCATGCCATCCGTTTCGGCTTGTTCGCCACGGGGAGATTGTTTGAACTTCGAAATACCGATGTGCTGCATAGCAGAGAGGATTTGGTAGCAGTTCTTTTTCTCCTCAGGTGTGAACATGAGTATATCGAAAGCTTCTTCAGTAAGCCCATGCTCTTCTTTGTCGTCCATACCATCGATTTTCAACTCGGCTTGAGCGATGTACCAGTAATCTTTTAGTGGCTTGTCAAGTTGGAGTTCCTTGATGAGTTCCGGTTTATTGCCGGAGAAGATTTGGTAGAAAATGTGGAAGCAACGCTCGCCAGGAGCTTGTCGAATGCATCGAGATTTTTCGAGCAGGTCTTAAAAATATTGTAATTTTTACCTACTCTCTTAAAACTTACAATGGTCAATATCGCAAGAAGCGACTTTACCAGCCTT
This sequence comes from Acrobeloides thornei, assembly GCA_034699885.1. NCBI lineage: Eukaryota > Metazoa > Nematoda > Chromadorea > Rhabditida > Cephalobidae > Acrobeloides > Acrobeloides thornei. Next base: position 19,186 of record JAQGCP010000124.1, read on the forward strand.
GTTGAACATGATACGGATGAATTTACCGAAACGCGATGAGTTGTTGTTACGCACGGTTTTGGCGTTACCGAAGGCTTCGAGCACAGGATTGGTTTGAACGATCTGGTCTTCTAGGGTAACGATCTTCTCGGTTGTTGCTGCGCCGGCTTTGGCCAAATCGGCTTCTTTTTGGCTAGCACCGACAGAGGCGAAATAACCAATGACCTAAAGTTTTTTGTCTTAGGTTTAGGCTTACGCTCAGGCTTAGGATTATGTGTAGTAGTATAGGCTTATGTTTAGGCTTAGGCTTATGTTTAGGTTTAGGCTTAAGCCTAGGCTTAGGCTTATGTTTAGGCTTAGGCTTAGGCCTAGGCTTATGTTTAGGTTTAGGCTTAGGCTTATGTTTAGGCTTAGGCTTATGTTTAGGCTTAGGCTTATGGTTAGGCTTAGACTTAGGCTTATGTTTAGGCTTAGGCCTAGGCTTATGTTTAGGTTTAGGCTTATCAGAGAATTTTTTTGTACCTTTTTGGTGTTCTCAGTTTTACCGGCACCAGATTCACCAGTAATCAACATGGATTGATTTTGATGATCTTGAAGCATGTTGCGGTAGGCTTCATCAGAAGCGGCGTACAAGTGAGGCGGCATTTCGTTTTTCCTTTTACCAATGTAGAAACGAGCAACCGAGTCGGTATAAATGGGAAGACGTTTGTACGGGTTGATGACGACGCAGAACAAACCGGAATAGGTCTAAATTTGTACATTCTAACCTCTCATTTTCAATGATTTCCTTACGTAGATAAGCAAAGAACCGTAGCGGGAACGAAGATTTCCCAACACGGAGGCATCGTTCAAGAAAGTCAAGTTAGCCATGTCTTCGGTCTTGTCGAATTTTGGCGGATTCATTTCTTGGGCTTGTTCACGTTTGAGAGTGAGCTAAATGTGTAAATTTACCCCAAAAATTTTTTGAACTTTTTACCTCACTGCCTTTGGCAGTAATAACGGTAACCATTTCTCCATGTTTGGGATCTTGTTTGACTCCGGTAATTTCTCCTGCAATGTAGCCTTCTTCTGGATCGGGGGCCCAAACGTTCTTTTTGGAATCATAGGGGCGTGATTGGATCTAAATTTATTTGAAAATCATAATTTTTATAAGGTTCGATATTTTCAAATTTTGACAAAGTGCCAAAAATGGATTCTTACTGATTTGCTGCCCAGATTTGAAAAAAATCACGCGCATGCAGAAAATTGCAAAAAATTTAACCGGAAACAAAAAACTTTATTCATGGCCAAATGGCTAGGAAACTACGCTTGCACTTTAAGGTCGTGGGTTCGAATCCCGGACCAAATTTAAATTTTTTTCCGATTTTCATGAAATTTTTTGTATATGCCTATTTTTGGGCGTAGATCATTTTCCTGTTATTATAGGGTGGTCCAAAAAATGAGATTGTGTGATTTTTAGGCGATTTTTCTCAATTTTTATCGGAAAAACTTTATTTTCGGGCTGGGATTCGAGCCCACGACCTTAAAGTGCAAGTGTAGAATTCTAACCATTTGGCCAAGACGAAAATTTTTTGTTTTTTTTGTCCCGGCTAAATTTTTTTGCAATTTTCGTGATGCTGATCACAAAAAACATACTTTCATCATTTCTTCCCTGGACAACCGCAGGAATTGCCAGCCTGGGTCGGCCCACATTCTTTGCTCTTCTTGTGTCATTTTGGCACAAAATTACAATACTCAATAATAAAAGAAAATTCGAGTAAGCAAGTAGTTGAAGACCCTAAAAACCAAATATAAGCTGAGCCCTAAACCCAATAGATAAAGCTAAGCACGTCGACGACTAGATCAAAAGCAAAAACGTAAAGTACGCCTAGAGCAAGAAGCAACTGATTCTTTCTTACAACACAACCGAATTGAACTCCCAGAACTAGGCGGCTGTCGAAAGACTAGAGATTTGTGAGTGCGACACAAATCGGCAGGTTAAGTCTAGGAAAAGGGGATAAACGCCTGAGGCTGTCCGCCCACTAACTTGACTAGAGGAACAATTTTGCGAGATATGTGGATTTGTTCTAGGAAATTACAACAAGCTCGTAGTAAAAAATAAAAATGTGAATCGAAATGTATTTGTTGGAGAAGAGGAAAAATGAGTTTGAGCTGGTTGGGGAGAAAAGAAAGAAAGATGAGCACATCTGGCATGATTTGTAGTAAAGTTTGAGAAGTTTGACAGGGGAACTTTTTTAACCGTTTTACTTGAAAGTAAAAGGAATGAGAAAAAGTTTTTTGTTTCAATTTTTTGACGATTATTTAAAAAACAATCAAACATAAATTTAAACAAAGGTTGCCAAAAAAATTGGGAGGGATGCTCCGAAGCCAAGAATTTCAACCAAGTACATTCGAGCAATAAAGCGTCCAGTAGATGTAAAAAGCCTTCTGGATTGACGTAGAAAGTAGAGATTCGGCTTCCAACTTTTCCAATTTCACCGAAGTTTCTTTCACAGGTTGTTTTCCCCTTGAACATGAATCAGAATTTTCGTTTTAACAACCCAAAACAATGTTCAAATTGGATAATTTTGGTGTCATTTTTTTCGTCTCATTTAGCTATAGAAAATTGCTACAATGTTCATTTTACGAAAATTGAAAAAATTGATGCAAAAATCGATTTTTCCGCAAAAAATTCAAAAAAGTTTGTGTATTACAACGAAGAGC